>CBVK0100131650.1:0-11597 GCA_900067695.1 Picea abies | reverse complement strand
ATAAGACCTCTGTCTGCTAGATTGACTGTCGACCTGCAAGTTTCTTCTAAGGGCAGTTCTACGCTTGGAATGCATTCCAGTTTCTTGACAAATTTCTGTTGTGCTGCCGACGACGGTCTCTTGGAAGCTTCGGCAACGAGCTTCTTGAAGGCATCGATCTCTGGCAAAGGGGGAGGGGTGGGGACGATTCCCCCACCAGCGTCCATGGTTGGGGGACCCCTGCTCGCTGCGCTATGCTCCTCACGCGTTAGGTCGCGCTCCTCACACTCCTCACGCTCAACCACGTATAACAATAAACCTTAACAAAATATACTTTTTAAATTTAATTTTCTTTATTTTTTTTTAAATTTCAATTTTATTGTTAATATTAAATAGTTTTTGAATTTTTAATCTTATAAATATCCACTTAAGCATTCTTTTCTATTAGTATTTAAATTTTATTTGTCTCAATGATGAGTGGAGTGTCCACTCAAAATGTTGGACATTTCAAAATTTTATACATAGCTTATCTCTAAAAAGATCAAGCAACATTATGACTAATTGTGAAAAGCTACACACTTAAATAGAGAAAAAGTTTATTCATAATTTTTATAGGTATATCATTAAAGGAAAATACTAAATTAAAATTAAAAAAAAATATTTAAATATACAAAAAAATATAATTTTAATTTTTTTTTTTTAATAAAACATGATATGTTTTTTTTTGTAAATACATGGGAAATTTTTTTTAGTCTACTTGTAAAAGATCCATACAAAAATTCTGAGCTACTAGTCTGGGAAACTAGATCAATAACAAAGAAAACGTTTATCTATCCAAACACTTTGAAGCAAGTTTTTGACTCTCCTCTATCTATCTATATATAGTTTGTAAGAAAAGTATTGAGAGCTACTAGAGTTTGAGGCCTTGAGATACCTTCTCTCCCTTATACAAAAAGAAAAAAAGTAAAACATACTGATTATTCATTCTAGTATCGTGCTTGAGGCCCCTAAGGAGGAACTAGAGTTGCATGCCTGCATGATTGAGCTATTGTAGCAGAACCAGTAAGAGGAAGACGCGCTAGGACTTCACGAAGGAGCATGTGAAACTCGTCGAGCTAAAGTTGAATGATGTTTTGTGCTCCAGCATGGGAAGGGAGCCTCCTGATGCTTGCTCACGTGGCCAGGAGTTCCGTCACATTGAAGCCTCCTTGCTTCTGTCAACTCATCTCGGGGATGGCCATTCTTCCAGGTGAGAGCCAAACATTGAGTTGTGAAAGTGTGGTAGGGAGGCGTGTGCCCACTTTGGTCCAAGTAGGTATCGCTTGCATGGACATCTACATTGTCATGAAGACTTGGACATCGTGGGTGTGAGTTAGGCTACTTGCTTATTCAACTAGGTTCATTCTTTCTCAAGCATTAGGAGGTGTCATCCAACTGATCGTCCACTTGGTCGGATGTCCTGTTGCCTTGGATCCCTATCCTCCCTTTCAACCCCATTAGGGGAATAAAATATTATATTAACGCATAAAAAAATTAATATATTGAATATGGATTAAATGTTAATTTATAAATGATATTTAATTTATAAAAATAATTATACCTCTACTTTAAAGAATTAATTTTCACCTATAACATAATATATTACTTTATTTTTAAAACTTAAACGAGTATTGATTGTATTAAAAGAAAGATACAATTGCATCATACATCGAGTTAGTACACATAAAAAATGGACAATTCTGAAACCTAGGATTCAAGAACCTCCAAAATTAAAAAAACTACATGCTTGCTAGGCAATTCTTACAGTTCTTTCAACATAACTGAAGAACCTATTATTATAGATCCTAATATATTGGCCTAACGAAAAAAAAACTCTTGCATGGCATAAAGAACTTGGGATTTTAGAAAAAAACATGCCCGCCGAGGACTTCCTACTTTAAGGTTACTTGAAGATTGAGGTCCAAATATGCAATTTCTTATGCCATTTCTCTTGGAACTTGTACTAAAATGTCTCCTCATCTTTAACCACCGCTTTGACAGATCCAACAAATACACTTGATTATCCACTTTTGTTGTTGACTCTGCATTCATGATTATCCAAGACTCTAATCGAGAGATTATGCTAGTATGGAGGTGGTCAAACATAGCATAAAGATCCACAATTTGATGAGTAAAGATCCACAATTTGATGAGTAGTTTGTATTTGTACCCTTCAAAGGTTAAAGATTTCACACAGCATGCACCTTTTGGAATCCCTGTGACTTTCCTTACTAAGCATAAACAAGAAATCTAGACCAAGATAAGTATCAAATATGATCCAAACAAAAATAATCTAGAGTTGAAGCTTGCCTTTGAGCCAATGACACACTTGGAAGGAACAACAATACCTAAAGCATTGTGTTGTAGCTAGACCGAGAGATCAAGCAATTGGAAACAATACTAGGCCGACCAAGAGAAATCCAATAGAGACCATAAGAAATCAATAGAAATATCCCACCTGCATTGAATGCCAACATCCCTTTTAAATTAAGAGTTGTCTCATTGCCTCACTTAGAGTAATGAGAAAGGGGTGCGATAGGGGAGGCCTGGATTAATTCCCATCACATAAGCTTTAAATCCCAATTCCCCTTGTCCATTAACTTGTATTGCATGCCTCTTCCAAAGTTTGAGAGGATTATTTCGAGGGAGGTAAACTAAAGAGGGATGCCCCCCATTTTGAAACAACATTCCACAATTTAACGAGGTTCTTAAATTTTCCATAGAGTCTGCCTTGCTATTTAGGAATATGAACTCTTGAAAAAAAAAATTAGGATTGAAATTGTCCACCACACCTTGTACTCCAAGGATCAATCTAGATAGATTGTAGTCTTGTGTTGGGAAGACAATTTTGGGGATGGAACAATTAGAAGAGATGAGATATAGGGAAAAGGTACAGGAAGGGCGAAGAAAAAGAAGATCAAGAAGATAAAGAAGATCAAGAAAGATGAGAGAGGAAAGAGGAGAAGATGGGGGAAAAGGAAGAACAACTAACGCAAAATACGGGAAAACCAACTGAGCATGAGTTGTCACTAGCATAGCATGAGTTGTAGCCAACTCACAATGAGGTTTCAAAAGGCTCTGATTATAATGTATAAATATGAAAAGGATGTCGCGAGTTCGAGAGCCCTGAGTGAAGAGACATAGATACACAAAGAAGGAGATATAGAGCCAAAGAGAGAAAGGTAAAGATAGAGAGAAAGAGGGTTTTAGAGAAAATAACATTGTAAATAAGTTACACATGTGAGGATAATTGTACATTGAACATCCATTGTAGCGCAGAGTGCAACCCAGATCCTTGAATATAATAAAGAAGTCGACCTTTGTGGACGTAGCCCAGAGTTGGGTGAACCATGACAACCCTGTGTACAATTGTATGCTTAGATGTGTTAATTCAAGGATTTAATGAGAATATATGGTTATATTTGATGTTGTTGATGATATAGTAGTGCGCAATAACCATGAATGTATGTGTAACCCCTAAATGGTATGAATATATGAATGTGTCAATGTATAATTAAGTAAATATAAGTATGATAGAGTGGGTTTACAATCTTTCCTTCATCGTTGTATAATCTCGGTTCCTGTAGTTCCCATAAATATACCTTGGGTGAGACTTCTCCTGAATATAGGTGATGCCAAAAGGGAAGGTGTCTGTAGGGTTTTGTTGGACTAAGTAACTTGAACCCAAGGTCTCTAACCTACCTGCGCATGCACTAAAAAATGGTTTTGTTGTCGGGACCCAGAATTTGGATGTGCAGGAATGTTTTGGAGACCAACGAGGAAGGAGATAACCAAATGGTTGGAACAAAAGGAGCAAGATATTCCCAAAAGGAGAATAGAAACCCTCGGCTAAAGAACAAAGAATGGATGCGTACACAGACTTGCATGAGATCTTTTTCGTGGAATTCCCAAACATTTTAGTAGAATGGATGGAAATATTTGTGGAAAATATTGGTAGACATAGACCAGCTGCGCCAAAGAATTGGAATCCTAAACTAGTAAGACAAGTGGACTCAGTATACAACAACACGTCCCATACAATTGACTTTTGGTTGGATAACATATTGGGAGGCTACATAATTTCTTTTTCCATAGACTGTACCCAGGCTTACAATGTCGCAGAAAGAGAATTCTTTAAAGGCCAGCGGGGACGATTCATAAGATCATTAGCTACCTAGATAAAAATGTTGCTATGTGATAACGAAGGAATGACGATGGAGTCAGATAGCTAAAGAAATTTGCACACATAGAAGGACTAGGGTTTTTGAATGGGAGATGATATGAGGGTAGGAAAAATGGACAAAGCAAGGAAAGAATGAGAATGCAGGAGAAATAGGAAGGGATGTAATAAGGAGAAGAGGAGTTCGGAGTTCTGTGCAGTGGGAAAAGGTACAAGAAGTTGATAATTGTGGGTGAAGAGAGAGAGAGAGAGAAGCGCAATGAGTACCCAGAACATCACGTAGATATTTGTATCATAGAAGTTCAACAAACAGAGGGAGAAGAAGAATATATCTAGTCCAGTCTAGTTATAGAAGAACCAATAAGTCCTTCTTGAGCCGAGTCCTGGGTTGAAACTGTAACCTCGTGTGCGTCACCTGAATCTGAGATAACATTCGAAGACCTTTCCAGAGCACTTGTAGTCAATAGAGGAATTCAAAGTAACAATAAAAAGAGCAATAGTAGCAATACAATTAGTCATAATCAACCAATATCACTAGGAAGAGGTCCCACACACAACAATATGGTAGGAGTAGATAACACACTAAGATTGTTGGAGTTGAAAGGAATTGGATTGGATGACCCAGGACAACATCTGTTCGTATGTGAAACCATTTGGATTGTAAAGAATGTCCATGATGATGGTGCAAACATCACACGGATGGGAAAAAAATTTAGAGGAAGCGCGCTAGTTTGGTACATGAATCTCCAAAGTACCACACCACTAGGTCAAACAAGGACATTAGGTACATGAATCTCCAAAGTACCACACCACTAGGTCAAACAAGGACATTAGCAGAGATCACACACGCATTATTAAAAGAATTCAAGAAACCAAAGTTTGAGTCACAACACATTACCGAGCTCAAGGAGAACAAGCAAGTACAGACTGAGTTAGTATGGGAGTTCGATCAAAGATTCAAATATGTGATGGGTAGATTAACATTCCATATACTCAATCACCAACATAGAGAGTGGTTCATTGTGGGTTTACTAGCTCACATTCGTAGTTCGGTAATACAACAAAAGGTTATGTCACAGTATGAGGCATTGGATATTTCTATGAAGTTGGAAGCCTCTCTTGTCGGAGACGACAATGGAATGGTGCATATTCAAAACCAACTAGTTGCATTAACAATTTAATTGGCAGAAATAATGAAGGAGAAAGAGAAACGAGAACAGGTCTGGTGCACCAAGTGTAGGACTGAAGGTCACCATAAAGAGGAATGTCCATATTTTTCACAGTACTTGGCAGCTAGAGAACCAAAACCACTACCAATAGGAGGATACAATGAGATATGCAAGAAATGAGGACATAACCCCCATGAGTGCCAATTATTATAGAAATATCAGAGTACCCCAAGAAGCTTACTCTGTAGCTTTTGCAAATCAGTGGGACACAAAGACGAGTATTTTTGTGCATTCGATTTGATGAGGGAGCGCATATAAGATATGTATAGGATTTAGGAGGAGAATGTTGTGACAAAAGGGGGAGGCCAATATAATAATCAAAGAGGATTTAATCAAGGAAACAAAGGAGGATTCGGTAGGGGTCGAGGCAGAGAAAAATTTGGGAGAGTAGGAAGAGGCCCCATTATATGTTATAACTGCAACCAACCAAGACACCTAGTGTGGGATTTCCAAAATACCTGCACAACATACACTTACTGTTGGGAGTTAGAACGTGCAACAAAGGACTATCCACAATTGCTGGAAAAGTGGCATGCCATAGGTATTCAAAATTAGAACCCAGACATTCAAAAGATATCTGCTGAGATACGGGATGAAGGACCCAAAGTAGCAATCATTACGCATGGAGGGACCAAAACAAGGACTGATACAACCAATGAAAGGGAACATGGTAAGCAATGGGTAAATAAATAAGAAGTACCCATGCCAAAATTCGATCCATGAGACGAAAAAGAGACCTATAAAAGGACTAGGGAGGAACTATTACGACAAGAGTGGGTAATTTCAACATCTTCTACACCACATATGGTAGATAGGCCTCCCACTAATGACCAAGCGATGACCAAAGGATCACTGGAGAAGGTAAGTACCTTAGGAATTTTTTTGAAGAGTTGCCTAGAGTTGGTCAAATATGAAAAGACATTGCATACATTATGCTCTATGATTGATTACTGCACTCAAGGGAAGGAAGTCCCTACTGAAAAGAAAGTAGGGAACCAACTACTACGCAAGAAAAGAACTAATGGAGAGTTTAGGTTCAACACATAGATTGGGAAATACAACATAAACAATGTGATCTTAGACTTGGGATCTGATGTGAACATGTTACCTAAACATACATGGGAAATGACGGGAAAACCCAAGTTAGTTTGATCACCCATTCAATTGAGATTATCAAACCAGTACAAAATAGTGCCTATTGGCAGATTAACATGAATACCTGTGAATATATATGGAGTACACGGTGTTGCATATTTTGTGGATGACAACTAGCCATACCTAGTGTTAATGGGACTAGAATGGGCCTTTGATAACCAAGTCGTTATCAATATGAAAAGGAGAGAGATGATATTTGAAGTAGGAGAGTTGAAGGTTGTTGCGCCATTAGACCCACAATAAAGAAGAAGGTACATAGAACCAGCGGAGGGGGATGAGATTGACAACCTGTATAACATGACTGGGAGGATGGATTACTATGTTAATGCCACCGCAGACAGTGTGTTGAGTTGTAGAAGCATCATTTCATGTACATCATAGTCAGAAGTAGGTCTGAAAAATTGGCAGTAGAGAATACATGAAGTCTCAACACGACGATGCACACACATGACCAAATTAGTACGTTGGATTGGAATAGAACTATGCAACCCACCTAAGCATGATGGGTTGATATATATAAAAAAAAATTGTACATACATTGGAGGCAAAGGTACCAAAACAACAGAGGATACTAGCATTGAACATTGTATTGAAATCCACCCCAACCAAATGGTGGGCAACACACAAAGAAAACATCGCATAATGACAACAATGTAGGAGACTAATACAACTGAGATTCAATACTGATGTGGGAGACATGATGAAAAAGTATACAGGGGAAGGAAATCCAACAGAGCATGTTGTGCAGTGTGAAAAATCATGGAATTCAATACTAAGGAAGGAATGGACACACATGTTCATACATACCCTTGACACTATCCCAAGGAACTGGTACCTAGAACTGGAAATGCACAGAGATGTAACAGACTGAGATTACATAATTCAAAGATTCCAGATAACATTTACCTTTCACAATGAGTCACCCCTCATAAGTACAACACTACAAGAAATTAGACGAAAAATATTCACCTAAGAAGAATCAATAGAAGTAATATCTTTATGCAACACACACAACACCTCTATTACAGTTCACACATTATTGGAATGTTACAATGTGACACGGGAGGATCAAATGGTGAATGTCCCCGGAATATCCAAGTACCAGAAATAGAGGGGGAACACACAATAGAGGGGTTAGAGTTGGAATCCACAACATATGCGTAGCCAGTCAAGACATGAAAAGTTAATATTGGGACAGAGGAAAGCCCAAAGTTTGCATAGATATGATATTACTAGGATGAGGAAACCATATAAAATATAGCATATCTACTGCACGAATACCAAGAAATATTTCTGACTACATTCTCATAGATGAAGGGTATAGCAGACGAGCTAAGGGAAATGAGAATACCACTAAAACCATATTTTCTAGTGAAACAGAGGCCCTACAGACTGGACCCAAGATATAAAGAAAAATTAAAGGAAGAAATTGACCGCATGTTAAAAGTAGGAGTCATTGAACTGGTTGAGGAATAAGAATGGATAAGTCCCGTGGTAGTGTAGGACAAGAAAACAAGGGGTACAATAATTTGCTTTGACTTGAGGAAATATAATGATGCATGCCTGAACTATCCATTCCCAATTCCATTTAAAGATGAAGTACTGGAAAATGTAGGTGGACAAGAAGACTTTTCGTTCACAGATGGTTTCTTAGGCTACCATCAGACAATAACTGTGCAGGAAGATAGACACAAGACTACATTTGCGACATAATGGGGAATTTTTCAATGCACAATGATGTCGTTTGGGTTAAAGAACACACCTGTGGTATTTTCAAGCGTACTTGTCGCAATGTTTAAGGAGTTTATTCATAAGTTTCTTAAAGTCTACTTGGATGACTGGATTATATTTATCCTATTATGGGATCATGTTGAATTGCTAAGATTGATTTTGGATAATTGTAGACAACATTAGATATCCTTAAACTTAAAGAAGTGTATTTTTTGCGCAACGTTTGGAATATGATTGGGACATGTGGTATGCAAACAAGGTATAATAGTTGATCCTGCAAATATTGCAGTTATTTTGGACTTACAACCACCCACATCAGTCAAAAAACTGTGCGCAACATTGGGTTACACAAGTATCACACATAAACTACGTCTTCGAGCAGACACCACAACCAATGAATTAGATAAAGCAGAAGCCGAGAAGACAAAACTATAGAAGCAATGTGCCACTGCAGTACATGAAACATGCACATTAGAACAACAGGTGGAACTCGCAGTAAAAGAGAAGAGAGAGGATGAAGTAAAGGAAGAGAAATCCTTGAAAGAGAAGAGTGAGACAAAATCTATGGCTGAAAAAGCCTTAAAAGAGAAGGAAGAGGTGGAAGCAAAGGCTGACAGATCCTTGAAGGAAAAGGACGAAGTCGAATGATTGACAAAGAAAATCCAAGTGATAGTCCAGAACCTATTTAAAGAGGTCCTATAAGTACCATTTGTAGTAGAGGCCACAGTCAAAGAGAAGTTATCCAAGATAAGCACAGTCGTCAAGGGACTCCGAAAGAAGATCACTGAGCTAGAACTGCGCACACTACCAGGGACACTACCCAAAGAAAGAGAACAAAGGGTAAGGACGACTCAGACATCAGTGGCAAAGATCAAAAGCTTGGAACATGAATGCATAAAGATGTGCGATGAAGGCACACACATTTGGACAGAGCTTACTACCAATATAGAGCTGAAAGAACTGGAAGAGAAAATAAGTACTATGCAGGACCAAGCACATCAGGCTAATGAGTGCTTAAATACTCTACCACCAACAAAAAGAATGACAACAATCCTGGCTAACAGGAAATTTTACAGTGTAGTGGAATAGATGAAGGAAGAACAATGTAAGATTATATAGAAATTACAACCACTATAGGACAAAGCCCTTAGGGTACTAGAAGGAATAGATACTATGAAAATCACTATGCAACTACTGACACAAGACGTTGAGGCCAAACTTACTATTTTGACAATGCAGACGATGGAGGAAATATTGAAAAAAGAATCATAATTAAAAATAACAATACAAGCAGCGAAGGATACCCTCCATAAGTTTACTGAGGCATGGAGGAGTGCAACACAATAGTGCTAATTTGCTCGAGACGAGCCACAGGAGAGTGTTGGGGGCCTGTTGGGTAGGAAATTTTGGGGATGGAATAGTGAGAAGATATGAGGTACAGGGAAAAGGTGCAGGATGGTTGAAGGAAGAAGAAGATCAAGAAGATCAAGAAAGAAGATAGAGGAAAGAGGAGAAGATGGGGGACAAGAAAGAACAACTAGCGAAAAATCCAAGAAAACGAGTCAAGCATGAGTTGTATCTAGCTCATAATGAGTCATCGCCAACCGAGCATGAGTTGTAGCCAACTCACAATGGGGTGTCAAAAGGATTTGATCATAATGTATAAATATGAAAAGGATGTCACAAGTTCGAGAGCCCTGAGTGAAGAGACACAGATACACAGAGAGGGAGATAGAGAGCTGAAGAGAGAAAGGTAAAGATAGAGAGAAAGAGGGTTTCAGAGTAAACAAGCCTGTAAAGAAGTTACATATGTGAGGAGAATTGTACATTGAACATCCATTGTAGCGCAGAGCGCAACCCATATTCTTGAATATAATAAAGAAGCCGACCTTTTGTGGACATAGCCCGGAGTTTGGTGAACCACAGTAACCCTATGTATAATTGTATGCTTAGATGTGTTAATTCAATGATTTAACAATAATGTATGGTTATCTTTGATGCTTTTGATGATATAGTAGTGCAAAATAACCATGGTTGTATTTGTAACCCTATAAATGGTATGAATATATGAATGTGTGCATGTATAATTAAGTAAATATAGGTATGACAGAGTGGGTTTGCAATCTTTCCTTCATCGTTGCAGAATCTTGGTTCCTGCAGTCCCCATAAAGATACCTCAGGTGAGACTTCATCTGCATGCAGGTGATGTTGAAAGGGTTGGTGTCTGTAGGGTTTTGTTGGACTAAGTAACTTGAACCTACCTGTGCGCGCGCCAACATCTTGTGAAGCTAAGAGATTTTCCATTTGGAAAATTATATAGTGGAGTCCTTGATTGCGATAATATTTTGATCTCCTTTGCGTTAAAGATAAACAAACCTTGATACAGGGCCATAGATTTAGAGTGGTTATTAATGGATATGCATAACCCCCAAGCATAATTAAGTTCACAATTTCTCTTGAGGTTAAAAACAACCCCCTTACACTTGCCACCCAAAAAACTATGGTTGTAGTCATAATAATTAGTGTCTGGTCTTAAGGATAACAAGAGGGTGGGATTTGATCCTTATGTGTGCATAGCGAATTCATTGCAAACCTCACACATTCAACCACTACCTCTAGGTTCCCCCATGGAAACCTCAAGAGCCAAATATCTTGAGGGGAATCGAGCCTTATTCACCAACAAATAAAACTCATCATTCCTTATTCCTTATGGGTGGATCCAACCCCTTTAATTAAACCTGCTATATTATAACTAAATTCTTAATACTCTTAAATCATCGTAGAATTATTTCATAGAGAAACCCACCTCTTTTAAATGAAAATATTAATATGAAAATAAAAACATCTATCCATATAGATCTACCACCTTACCTTTATTGAACTATTTATGATTGAATTACCTTTTGACTTGTATATATTGGTTAATTTGGGTAATGATAAACTTTTTTTTTCTAGCAAATTTTTTTTCTCAATTATATTGATAATATAATTTACATTACTTCACAATATTTACAAGATCCCCTTCCACAAAGATGATAATTGGTGTATTGCTATGATCTGTACCCCAAAACGAGGCCGATGATGAGGGCCGATACAATAATCAAGACAAAAAAATGAGTCCAAAATATTTACAGTCTTTGCTGATGCTAAACAAACAAAGGCAAGAGTGGACGAACAAAAACTATCAAAGTGATAGATTCTAGAAGGCTATCAACGATTAAAACAGATAATAGAGATTTATTGATCCGGATTTATGTAGGAACACAATGAAATACAGAAATACA
>CBVK0100131645.1:0-21067 GCA_900067695.1 Picea abies | reverse complement strand
GTTTTGGGAGTTTGATACTATGGCATGTCCATTCTCCCGAAGTGGTAATCCGCCGAAGTCACCTCGGTGCAGATCTAACGACTGAGGGAACCCCCAAACATTCTCGATCGGTGGCTCATGCTACTTTGTGATGGGGAATTGGGTCCTGGTTTCGTCGGTAAGATAGGTTCATCTAACCACTAGGGAAACCACCCAACTTCAGTCAACCTTGCAGGTAACCATAACTCTCGGTCACCTTCAGTCGGTTCATGGCTATGAGGGTTGATAATGCTCTGAGGTCCTAGAGCACCGAAGCCCAAATGTCTTAGCTCCCTTAGGCCCACATCTCGTCCGCTCGTTTTCCAAACGAAATGGTCTTCCCTATCAAGGCTTAAATCTCTCTATCATTCCTGAGCTTCATCATGAAATTGTTAAGGACTTCGATAGGATATCTTGGTCACACAACAAGGAGTCTGAAGGGGATATCCTCTTCAGGCGGATAAGGCCAGACTGACAATACTTTCTATCCCAACCCTGCTACAGGTTTGCGTCCCAAGAAGTCTTGAAGGTTAAGTTGGGGCATATAAATGATCATTCATAAGAATGAGTCCACCAGAAAATAAGTGCATATACATAACCTAATCATTCTATACATAAACCATTTATAGACAGATAAATACATGCATTCATTCATTATTCCATCATAAACCATTTATAGACAGATAAATACATGCATTCATTCATTATTCCATTTCAATACACAAAGTATGAAAACATTTATTAGAAACATGGAACATGATACGACTGCTGAAAGGGGTGCTTGTTTCCACCAAACTATAGGCTTAGTCACTCCTAACGGATTTAACACTGGCCACCCTTGAGCTAGACCACGATGCTATGATAGATAATTATATCTTATGGCTCAACAACAGTCAGGGACGAAGGTTACTCTCCTCCTCCCATAGGATCTTGGCAATGAGTTTCTCAATACCAAGCAAGGAGGCCTGCCTAATTACTTCCTCAGTGACTCAACACCCTCATTTATTAGCTTGTATCATAACCCTGCTAGCCACATCCTTCGGCTAGAACATGTTCATCCTTTTGTTCTTTCTCTGACTCGAGAGCTTAGTCTCTCCTATCTACTTCTCTTCACAGTTCTCCCTCTACCCACCACCACACCTTCCTTTCTTGCCTTCCTCAACAAGATTATGTGTGGCTTGAATTCCCAGTCCGTGGTCAGGTCTGAAAGCCTTACAGATGGGTGCTCTTCCTCATCCCCTCATTAACTCTTGAGGAGGTATTCCTACCTACCAGCCTGATTGTAATCCATTCCTAGGTCAGAGGATTATTATGATCCTGATCAATTAAATCCAACAATGTACTGGTCTGGTGGAGGTTAACACAACCATTCCTGGTCCCCTTCACCATTTCTTTCATAACATTTTTGGTCTCTCTTAGCACACCCCTCTTCCAGTAGTCATGCAACAATTATCCATTTTCTAGCAAATAACAAAATTTATATTCGTTGACCTTTTATAAAAAGGTCCATCAAATCAAACATTCACAGATATTGAGTTTGCCATAGTATCTTAGCCAATATAGTTATATTTACAAACTGGGGGAAACAGGGTGTTACAATATTCAACACCTAGATTCTTCCATACCTACACACTACAATGATAAATACCCTTAATTATTCTATTGGAATAATTCCATTATAATATTAGATTCACTTTGCATCAATATATCATAAAATGGAATATGAATTTACCAATTCTAGTTCATAGGTAATATGCATGCAAAAAAATATGATTTAACATAGGATTGCAGGGGGCGAAGAGAAAAGAAATCTATATTATGTATAAAATACTTTTACAACAAATATAAGACACATGTTGCTTATGGCTTCCTCATCAAAGTCTAGGTTCCTCCTATCTCAATCTCATTTAAAGTTAGACTATTTCCAAGGATATAGGTCCACTAAACAAGGGGAACCATGAAAGGATCTACAACACCCTCTCTAACTTATATCAAACTTGTTGAACACAACTAGGGTTTCTCTATAGCAAAGGTTTCTTGATCAAAGATTTCTCCTAGTCCTTTTAATGGCAAGACAAGTTAATCCTCCTCAACCATGAACCTTCAATTTATACAAGAGAAAGTAGTTTAGGTCAGTGAGCATTGAAATCAAATATGCACAAAGTGTCACCATTCTTTGTATGTCACTCTGGTTGGGTTGCTTCAAGGAAAAGTGTGGGTGCCAACAAGTTTATGCAAACCGAGGCATGTGCACATAGGGCAAGTGTCCTGAATAAGGGCTAGGAAGATCAAAATGACATTAAACAAATGCAAGTGTAGTATTACAACAACTTAAGGCATAAGGGGCCAAATAAAATTATAACACTTAGAAATATAAAGGTTATTAATGAGCATAACCAATTAAAATATATCAATATAGTTGTTAACAACTCATCATAATGCTAGAGAAACTTCTCGATCAAAATTGTGTGGAGTTTTGAAACGTCCAATGTTTCGAGTGGACACTCCACCCATCGTGTGGAGTTTTGAAACGTCCAATGTTTCGAGTGGACACTCCACCCATCATGAGGGACATAAGAAATTAATGTGTTGAAAAGGAGTATTGAGTTGTATAAATATAACATAATAATAGCGAAGGTTGTTAACAAATTGAAAGTAGTCGTTAGCATTAGGTAAATAATAATAACAATATAAAGGGTTAAATGAATTGGTTAGAATGGGAGGAAAGTAAAAATGATTAAATTTATTAACCATATAATTGAGATAATAATAAAATAATAAATTAAGTATTAAATTGAGGTTAGGTTGTAGTGATGGTAAAATTAATATTCATTAAGAATAATAAAATAATAAAGGACGATGAATTAGAAAAAAGTAATTAAATAGAGAGATAATGATTGAAGAAAGTTAAAAATAAAAATTTAAGGAAAGAGTTTAGTAATAAGATGTGAGGTAAAGGGAAGAATTACTTTAAGAGGATGAATGAAATAAAATAAAATAAAATAACGGTAATGAAAGAATAAGAGAAGAGGAGGAATTAAAAATTAAACTATTAGTTAAATAATAATTAAATAAGAAAATGAAATAAAAAAGGATGGAGATAATAATCAAGGATGGATGAATGAAATAAAATAAAATAACAGTAATGAAATAATAAGAGAAGAGGAGGAATAAAAAATTAAACTATTCGTTAAATAATATTCAAATAAGAAAATGAAATAAAAAAGGATGGAGATAATCAAGGTAATGAAATAATAAGAGAAGAGGAGGAATAAAAAATTAAACTATTCGTTAAATAATATTCAAATAAGAAAATGAAATAAAAAAGGATGGAGATAATCAAGGAGAGATAAGTTGGACAAAGTCAAAGTAATTAAAGAAAGAAATAAGAATAAAATTAGAGAATATTTTAATGATAAGATGTAAATTTAATGAATGCATTAGGTTAGGAGAGTGAATAAATTAAAGGTGGTAAAATAATGAGAGCAATAGAAGAATTAAGGATTAGGTTAAGGGAGTGATTAAAAGAATAAAGATGATAAAATAAAGAGAAGCAGAGTAATTAAGGATCAGGAAGAAAGAATACTGAGGAGGAGCAGATAAAAGTTGGGATGAGATTGGTCAACCAGGAAGGAGGGAGGGGGAAGGAGGTTAGTCTACAAAGCCAAAGGTCTAATGGTCAAGGTGATAAATAACAAGTTTCCAAGAATGGATAAGCTTATAGCCATCTTCGTTGTTAAAGTTATTATGATGTTTTTCTATTTCATGGGCTTCCTGAATGAGACAAGAAGAGTAATGAGGGGATGGGGATAGGCTTTTGGTTTGTTCAAAGAAAATGAGGTGCTTGGATTTAAAGGAGTGTTCGACAGTATCAACTATATTTGGAGATTCAATTATGGGCAGTATCAACTATATGCTCTTTAATTTCGGCTTTAAAGGTTCTTCTAGTTTGTCCTATGTAATATTTCCCACAGGAGCATCAAATCTAGTAGACTCTGGGGCCATGCATTGGGTTCAATTTGTATTTAGCTATTTTGAAAAGTTATTTGAGAGTTTTATGAGGTTTGAACACAGTTTTGATATTCTTCTTAGCCAAGAGTTTCATGATGTTATCGGTGGTGCCTTGGATATAGGGAAGAGAGAGGAGAGCACGAGGAGGAGAGTTGGGAGGGGATGTTTTTGGTTTAGGTTTGTTAGTTGAGAAGAAGGCTTCATTAATTTGGGAGAGAGAGAGTAGTCATTGAACATAAGGGATTTGGTTAAATGGGTCTTTTCCTCTGCGAGGAATTGAGGGGTGGGTATGAAAGTGGAACGAGTGATTAGGGTTTTTAGGACAATGGATTTTTTAGTAGAGTGATGGTGGGAGCTAGCATTAAGATATTTGTTAGTGTGAGTTTTCTTCTTGTAGACTTGGTGAATGAGAGAGCCATCTGAAAGGCGAGAGATGAGAACATCTAAGAAAGGAATGGAGTTGTCTTTTTAGGTTTCCATAGTGAATTGGATGTGGGGGGAGAGGCTATTGAAGTGATTAAAGAAAGATACCGGGTTGGAATGGCCATGAGGCTAGACAAAACAAAACCAACATTTGGGTTTGAGGTGAAAGCTGCTTAAGGCTAGTGACTCAAAATGTTCCATAAATATAATTTCCACTACCGGGGAAAGAGAGGAGCCCATGGTTGTGCCCTCAGTTTGTTCATAGCACATTAGCTTTTTATGTCCCTGATGATGGGTGGGGTGTCCACTCGAAACATTGGACGTTTCAAAATTCCACACACATTTTTGATCTAGAAGTTTCTCTAGCATTATGACTAACTGTAGAAACCTGCATACACACAAACCCATCATAATTTTAAACATTAATACTCTCTTCCTTTCTTTGTTAGTTTATGTAAGTTTTATTGTGAAAAATCATTAAAAAAATGAAGATACATATAAATGTAAATGCAAGAGATACATAAGTACATAATCATTATCAAAACATAAAAGACTCCATCTAAATGAAGGATTAAAAAAAACCTTCATGGATCATCATCATAGATGATGAGAAAATAATACAAATTATATTTAACATATTGTAACTTCACGATACATGTTTGGGTTACAAAGCATAAGAAGAGATTTCAAACCTAAGAGATACATATCAATTATTGTTTATATTATAATTATATAGCTTGCCACTAAAAATCCTTCTCATACAACCAACGATCTCATTTGATGTTGTTATAGGCATATGAATGACTGCAATTTAAATATGAATACAAGATTTAATTTCAACGTGAAATAAAATTGGTTAAAAACAAAGAATGCTTTCATTATATTTTAGAAGAAATATCTATTTATCCTATTCCATTATGATACCATCTAAATATCAATTTATCCTCTTTCATTATGACACCACCTCCAACAATATCGCACAAAGAAACCTACATCTCAACTATTGTTTTCAACTATAACATCTTTTACAAATAATATGAAAATCACCCAACCCTATGACTCCAACTCCAACAATATCTCACAAAGAAACCTACATCTCAACTATTGTTTCTGACTTACAAATGATATGAAAATCACCCAACTAGCCAAAGAACAATTCATGAAAACATTATAAAAATTTGTAAAAAAAATACAAGTTATAATATTACATAATCATATCATGACAAATATTTTCATTCCACTTCATAGAATCTCTCAACTTTATGCAATAATGTTAAGAGTAGGTGCTTCACTTTATCTTATTGAAATGGATTCTAAATAACCCTTTTTCAAACTTTGTAAAAAGGATAATTCTTAGCAAAGTTTAAAGTCAATGGTCAATTGGAATCCACTTGAAAACTAAAAGGCAAAGGTTTCATTTTTGTCACAAGAAGATAAAATAAATAACTAATTAATTGTTATTAAAAAAACATTATAATAAACAACCTTTGCTTAATGGAAAAAGAACCAAAAAATGAAAAAAATGGAAGTGCATTATAATAAACAACTCTTGCTTAATGGAAAAAGAATCGGAAAAAAAAATGGAAGCTTGTAAGAAAGGACAGTAAAAAATAATTAAGGACTTAGAATGAAGAAATGTAAACAAGCATTTACAAAAGATACCACTAGCATATATGCAAAATTTATAATTGAGAAGGATAGTAAAAAAAAAAAGGATTAAGGACTTGGAATGAAGAAATGTATACAACCATCTACAAAAGATACCACTAGCATATATGCAAAATTTATAATTGAGAATATATAACTTTAATTTGTGATAATTCCTGGATATAAATAAAAGTTATTCATTATTGGTTTTCCCATTTAGATTTTTAATATAAATTCTATTATTATATCATTTAATTATTATGTGATTAAATTCTACTTTTATTAATTGCTTTAATTTTAAATGCATATATGTATTTCCATTTAATAAAAATGCAAAACAACATTGAACTCATACATTTAACCAACTAATCAAATTCCCATAGCTAATTTTTCTTATCATGGGATGGGGATTAGCAAATGGCAATGGTGTAAACCACGTTTTACAATGATTTCAAACCTAGTAATCCAATGGTTTCTTTTTAATTCCAATCATGCGTTTGCTAATTGTTGGTGAAACATGTAAATTTCATAAATTTAAACTCTGTATTTTAGTATATTATAGTTTGTTGGCACTTTATATGCAACATAGTGGATCCTATGTTGAAATATAAATTGTACTTTATGTAAATTTCATGTATTTAAACCCTGTATTTTAGTATATTATAGTTTTGTTGACACTTTATATGCAACACAGTGGATCCTAAGACCATTCTTCTCCAAGCCATGAGAATTGGCAATTACCTACAACAGTCCATCCAACCATGTAATTAAAGGAAATTTCCAGTCCATCCAACATTGCTACAACTTGTGTGCCTTGCAAATAGCTACAATCGTCCCTTCCCAAATGTTTAATACATAATTGCATCGTGGCTATGTAATGGTAAAAGAAAAGTGTTTTGATAGATGTAATGAATGGGCAGCTGGGTTTATTAAACACGCATTAGAATTAAACATTCAAATATATGTTGTGTTCTACTTACAACGTGCACAACTAGATATATAAACCACATAAACAAAGTGTGTTCTTTAACTATGTTTGCACACTCCAATATATGGAGTGCATACTTCAGCATAACAACTAAATTATAGAAGTGGATTTATTTTTCATGGTTGAGCATTGGTCTTGGCAATGCAAATAGACAGAACAAACTCAAACAATCATCATAACAAGGATATCCATTTATGTTAGTTAATGAACATAACAACTAAATTATAGAAGTGGATTTATTTTTCATGGTTGAGCATTGGTCTTGGCAATGCAAATAGACAGAACAAACTCAAACAATCATCATAACAAGGATATCCATTTATGTTAGCTAATGAACATAGAATTGAAGCTTGAACTTAGCTTGATAGTAATTGTAGAGACATAACATTTAAATTCTACATTATATATTTGTGTTGGAAATATGGGTGGTCCAGAGGTTTGCCATTTACCAATGATATTGGTATTGGAGTGATTGAATTTGTAATCTTAAAGGAGCTGCCAACACTTTAAGGAGAAAACCAAATCCAGTATGGAGAAAGCATTGAAAAGAGAAAGATTAGAATACCTAAGGACCATTAATGTGCAGACCCAAGAGAAGAATTAACACTTGAAGGAGAAAATATAAAAGTTTAATAAGAGAATAGCAGACCTAGAAGGGGGCCTTGAGACTACCAAAAAAATGTTGTCTTTGTTGAAGGAACCACTAACCAACCGTTAGGACTCTCTCGCAACTATTATAGCAAATTGCAACAAGAGAAAAGTTCAACTCTTGTGATTGGGAGAGAAAGTAATATTTCTAGTTTATCAGCAAGAATAGAGTCACAATCAAATTATGTCTCAATTGTACCAAGAGTTGGTGGTGAAGGAGGAGGCATTGATGAAGTTACAAGTTGTTGTCAAAGAGACAAAGGAAATGCAATTGCTACTATAGAATCCAACACTGTCACCAAGAAAATCACGTTAAGATCACTCTCTAAGGACCTTTATTAATCTATTTTGAAAGATCCCTTTACTAATTTTGAAAACCATATTAGAGGCATAGGTCCTAAGCTAATAAGAGAAATAGTCTATGATGGCCAAGGGCTAGGCAAATGAGCCATGTGATTGTAAACAACATTGTAGTTAAGAATAGGGTCAAGCATGAAGGCTTGGGACCTGGGCTATGGTGGCAAAGAGGAAGTGAGTGAATACAACTCATCTCTTAAAATTTTGTCTCAAGATAAGACCACCAAGATTACCTTTGTCAAAGTAACAGGGATTGAAGAAAAGGCAATGGAAAAATGAATAGACAAAAAAATATCACTCCAACATGCTTTTAGAAGCTCGAATGAGGTAGCAAATGGATGTTCCCACCATCCAAAATTGCACCAGCACTTAAACAAGCTGGCAAACACAAGAACAAACCACAGAGGTACATCTTATGTTTGTTTTTGCTATAAAAATAAAGGCCCAAACCACAGAGGTACATCTTATGTTTGTTTTTGCTATAAAAATAAAGGCCACTAGATTGATAAGTCTTGGCACTTTGATGCATGTTCCTTTTGTGGTATGAGAGGCCATCAAGTGACTCCTTGTTGGAAGAAACAAGCCTTCAACCAAAAGTTATATTGTCTTAAGAGAAGAGGAAGGATCCAAGGACCAATTCTTCAAACCAAAAGAACAAATGGAATAAAATGAATAAAAAGGGAAAGTCAAGCAATAGCGAGAATTTTTTTCTAGCATTGCAAGTTAACCAAACATTGGGAAGCCAAGTGTTGGATGCTTCTTCCACAACTTCATCACAAGAATTGTACATCCAAAAGAAAAGTTGTGAGATTCAAAGTCAATGGGAAATAAGACATGCCCACACATGTAGTCCAAGAAGCAACAAGTGTTCAATAAAATTTACTTAAAAAAACATCTCTTCAAGAATTTCTACAAGGCTTCCACAAATAGAGTGTGATGGACAAGAGAACAACATGTTGTATCTTCCACTTGAAACTTTTGGGGATCAAAAGCCTCAAAATGAGAAGGCGTCATCCGACATGGATCCAAAATAATCATCCTCCAAACTTTGTAAAAATGATAATTCTTCCTAAATTTTAAAGTCAATGGTCTATTAGCAATCAACTTGAAGACCAAATGACAAAGTTCTAATGTTGGCCTTACAAAGATGGAACAAACCACTTGTTAGCATTATAATAGAAAAAGCTTGCTTGATGGAAAAAGAACTCAAAAGATTAAAAAAAATGAAAGCTTGAGAAGAAGGGAGTAATAGCATAAAAAAATCTACTCATAAATGGAAGGACAAAGAGAATCTTGAGCATGTTCAAGAGAAGTAAAGGTTATCTCTCAGCCACAACAACCATCTGCAAAAATACCACCAATGAATAAGCATACAATAAACCTCTCATTAAAAGTGTATAGCTCCAGTTTGTAATAATTCCTCAGCATATACAAAATCCATTGATTCAATAGTTTTCCCATTTAGGCTTTTAGAATAAATTCTAATTCTAATACGTTTAGTTGGTGTGTGATGGGGTGCTCCTTCTATTGCTTGCTGTAGTTTTCAATTCATGTGTGTTTCCGTTTATAATAGAAATGCATAGCAACGTTGAGTTCACACATTTAACCATCAAAACGAATTCCCACAGTTTATTTTGCAATTGTATGTAACTACAACTGCAATTTGCAATTGTTATTAATTGATTTGTTTGCGGGTGTAAGTACAACTGTGTAAAACTGTTGATTCCAGGCTTAGTAATCTACTAGTTTCCTTTTTTAATACCCAGTCCAATCGTGGCTTTGCTGATCACTTGTTGACATTCCTACTTGTACTTTCTGTAACCCACATGTTACAGCACTAATGCTCATTTGCTGGATTCGCTGGTCCTTTTCTTACTTTCATAAACTCGGTGGCATATCGTGTTCAGTCTATTTAAACACTGTTTTAGTACAGGTTGCCCACTCTCTATATATAGTGGAGTGGATCCTACATCCATTTTTCTCCAAGCCATGTGCATTGCCTAAAATGTTCCTCATGTAAATAAATGAAACAAACTGGCCAAGCCATATGCATTGGCCTAAAATGTTACTCATGCAAATAAATGAAACAAGCTGGCCAAGCCATGTGCATTGGCCTAAAATGTTAGGATGCAAATAAATGAAACAAGCTGGCCAAGCCATGTGCATGGCCTAAAATGTTCCTAGGTCAAATCAATGAAACAAGCTAACCATTATTTGATTGGTTCAAGTTAATACACCCTAAAATGCATGATGCATGCACACCGAGTATCTCCAAGCCTATGCACCCTGCAAATAGCTACAACCTCACTTCTCAAATGCATGAACCCTGCAAATAACTACAACCTCACTTCCGAAATGCATGAGTACATAATTGCTAAGAGATTGAAACAATAAGAATGGTATGCAATAAAGAAAAAAGTAGTTTCAAATTATTACAATACATTCTAGTTAGTTTTTAATGTTATCTCCTTTCCACACAATACATACATTTTAAAAGAGGATTTAAGTGTCTTCCATAAGGAAGTTTATGGTTTGATCAACTTATTATTCCTATGAAAATTGTATTGGCATTTTTTTCTCCTCTAAATGATGTTGGCAAGAAGCAAAGGGTTGAGAGTAAAGTAGAGTAGATGACACAACCATACCATGATGCAAAGAGAAGAGAACCAGATTCAATTGAGTCCAGATAGATTTTGAGATTTGAGACATTACATTACACCATTAACTCTAATTATCATAATTTATTTCTTTATTCTTTTAGAAATTTGTAAAAAAAAAACTTTATTATCCTATATAAGCATTCAAACTCATTAACAGTATAATAAAATCTATATTTTAACATACACCTTTTAATACATCAACATACAAATCTTCATAATACAAAAATAATAATCATAATCAAAACAACAACAACAACAACAATAATAATAAAGTCTCATTTGAAAAATGCCTATTAAAATTTATTTACCTTCAATCACATATCAATAAACCTTTTACAAGATTTTAAATAATAAATTTGCAAAACCAACCTCTCAAAGATACTCCAAATTCTATACTACTTAGAATATATCTCCCAATAAGTCAAATGTCTCCTAACTATTTATATTTGTACAAAAGAATTATAATATAATCATAAATGTTTATTTTCACATAAGAATTACAATATCAATAATTGTTGGTTGCCATTACCATGAATGTATATTTGCACATAAAAAATTACAATATCAAAAGTTGTCTCCGATACCATATCAAGAATAAAAATTTTCAATATCATCTATCAAATAACAAATTAGAGATAATTAATTTTTAAAAGTTGAAAAATTAATTTACAATTAAAAAAATAAAAAAATATATTTTTTAAAAGAATATAAAAGATTATTTAATATTTAAAAATAAAAAATTAATAATTTTTTTTAAAAAATTATAAAAAATTATTTAATATTTTTAATTAGCTTAATGCACATAAAAATTAGTGTAATTTTTTTAGTATAGACTTAAAAAAATAAAAGTGTTATTCTCATTAATGTAAAGAATTAGTTTGAAATATTCAGACAACTCATCTAGCTCTATAAAAAGTTACAAAAATAATTGTATTAAAATAGTAAACTATGTATATAATTCATAAAAATGTTAAATAAAAAATTTCTCTAAATTTTTACAATGTAAAATTAACTAATCTTTAAACTTTTTTTAAGATCTATGTTTATATTTTCAAATATTTTATAAATTTAATATTCACATATTTATTTTAAATATTTTATAAATTTAATATTCACATATTTTAAGCAGTTTTTACATTTTGAGGATTTATCTTTTCATTTTTGAAATGAGGATTTATCTTTTCATTTTTGGAATTCTATTCTACACTTTTTTGAAATCCAACTTTACATTTTTAAAATTTAATTGAAACATATTTTGAATTCAAATTTACATTTTAGAAAAAAAAATTAATTGAAACTTCTTTCAAACCCAAATTTACATTTTAGAAAATCACAGTTTACACTTTGAAAACACCCATTCTATCCAATCTGTAAAGAGACTTAAATAAAACAAATCCAAACATAATAAAATTGACATTGATGTATCAAAATATTAATTTAAAAACATGTATTTAAATAAGGTATTTATGTTTCAACATTCTCCAAACTAGAATCCTTAAAAAACATTAATGCAATGGTTTCCAACTCCTTAATGGCAATATAAAAATTTTGAAAACACTCATTCTATTCAATCTACAATATGCAAAGAGAAATAATTAAAACAAATCAAAACATAATAAAATACCAACTAGAATACTTAAAAAACATTAATGACATGGTTTCCAACTCCTTAATCGCAATGCCAAAATTTTGAAAACATCCCTTCTATCCAATCTACAATCTGCAAAGAGAAATGACTAAAACAAATCCAAACATAATAAAAATGACATTGATGTATCAAAATATTAATTTAAAAAATATGTATTTAAATAAGGCATTTACGTTTCAACATTCTCCAAACTAGAATACTTACAAAAAAACATTAATAACATGGTTTCCAACTTAATCACAATATCAAAATTTTAGAAATTCAGAAATTATTTATTTATGAATTTAATTATTAAAAAATTATGAATATAAAAATAAATAACCTATCATAATTTTAAATATCAACTTATTATTATTATTATTTTAATTATTTTCTAAATTCTTTTATGATAAAAACTAGTTTAAAAAATAAAAAATATAAAGATACTTTGTTGTATAGAAGCTCACAACAAGTACATATATTGCTTTTGAACTTTTTCATATAGAACACATTTTTGTAATTAAATTTAGAGACAAAAAAAATGCACTAAATAAGAGTTCCAAGTGTTCTTATATGTTGTTTTCCTGAAAAATTGATCCAAAATATATAGCTAACTCTAAAACATATTTATACTATTTTAAACTTGCACGTTCCAAGTGTTCTTATATGTTGTTTTCTTGAAAAATTGACCCAAAATATATAGCTAACTGTAAAACATATTTATACTATTTTAAACTTGCACACTCCTGCTTCTCGCTAGTGTATTGGATGTTTGCGCCTTCAATGTCCATTGTTATCTAATTTTGAAAATTGTCTCTACCTCATTTCCCCTCATGAACAAAGTTTTGAATTTCCTAGTTATTTGATGCCAAGGAGACATTCTCCATCCACTGCAATGCAACTAATACATGCAACCTACCACATTTTACTTCCAAAGTATCAATTTGAAAATTTTGGGTGAGGAAAAGGCTCATATAGTTGACACTATGGGTGAGAAAAAGGCTCATATGGTTGACACTATGGGTAGCACAAGAGTGCTCCAATTCTACTACCTTGACGAAAGAGCCAAAATGAGACTGATGTTGCTTGGGTAACCTCCTCATGCCTGCACAATATCTTCTTGATCTTATGTAGATCATCACTTTTCATTGCCATCCAATTGACCTTCCAAACAAACTTATCAAGTTATGAGAACAAAGATCCCAACAACCGTGAGGTGGATGAAAGGAGAGAAAAGATCCGAGCATTCATTCTCGTCTAAATAATGTTGGCATGAAGCAAAGGGTTGAGAGTAGAGTAGATTACACAACCATGCCATCATGCAAAGAGAAGATGACCTTATTCAATTGCCTCCATAGATTCTTAGATTTGAGACATGCCATTACATTATTAACTCTAATTATCATAATTTAATTTTTTATTCTCTTAAAAATTTGTAAAAAAAATAAAATTTGTTATCCCATATAAACATTCAAACTCATTAATAATGTTATAAAATCTATATTTTAACATACACCTTTTAATACATCAACATACAAATCTCCATAATACAAAAATAATAATCATAATCAACATAATAATAATAATAATAATAATAATAATTCTCCATAATACAAAAATAATAATCATAATCAACATCATCATCATAATAATAATAATAATATAAAGTTTAATAATAATAATAATGCTTATCAAAATTTATTTACCTTCAATCACATACCAACAAACCTTTTACAAAATTTTAAATAATAAATTTACAAAGCCAATTTAAAAATACTCCAAATTCTATAATACTTAGATTATGTCTCCCAATAACTCAAATGTCTCCCAACTATTTGTATTTACACAGAAAAATTACAATATAAACATAAATGTGTATTTTCACATAAAAATTACAATATCAATAATTGTTGGTTGCCATTACCATGAATGTGTATTTGCACATAAAAATTACAATATTAGTAGTTGTCTGGTACCATATCACTAATGAAAAATAACAAATTAGAGATAATTATTTTTTAAAAGTTGAAAAATGAATTTACAATTAAAAAAATAAAAAATTAATAAAATATATTTTTAAAAGATTATAAAAGATTATTTAATGTTTTTAATTAGTAAAAAATTAATAAAATATATTTTTAAAAGATTATAAAATATTATTTAATGTTTTTAATTAGCTTAATGTATATAGAAATTAATATTTTTTTTATATATTTAAAAAAATAAGAATGTTATTTTCATAAATGTAAAGAGTTAGTCTGAAATATTTAGACAATTCATCCAACCCTATAAAAAGTTGCAAAAATAATTGTATTAAAATAGTAAATAATGTATACAATTCATAAAAATGTTAAATAAAAAAAAATTCTAAATTTTTACAATGTAAAATTAACCAATCTTTAAAAAATCTAGATCCATGTTTATATTTTCAAATATTTTATAAATTTAATATTCACACATTTTAAGTAGTTTTTATATTTTGGGGATTTATCTTTTCATTTTGGAATCCAATTTTACATTTATAAAATAAAATTGAAACAACTTTCAAATCCAAATTTACATTTTAGAAAAATCACAGTTTACACTTTGAAAACACCCATTCTATCTAATCTACAATTTGCAAAGAAACATGACTAAAACAAATCCAAACTTAATAAAATTGGCATTCATATATCAAAATATTAATTTAAAAAGTATATATTTAAACAAGGTATTTACGTTTCAACATTCTCCAAACTAGAATACTTAAAATAAACATTAATGACATGGTTTCCAATTAGTTAATAACAATATCAAAATTTTGGAAATTCAGAAATTATTTATTTATAAATTTAATTATTAAAAAAATTATGAATATAAAAATAAATAATTCATCATAATTTTAAATATAAATTTGTTTTTTTTTTTAAATAAAAAATTATTTATTTATAAATTTAATTATTAAAAAAAATATGAATATAAAAATAAAACACTCATTCTATCCAATTTACAATATGCAAAGAGACATGACTACAAACATAATAAAATTGGCATTGATGTATCAAAATATTAATTTAAAAAATATGTATTTAAATAAGGTATTTACGTTTCAACATTTTCCAAACCAGAATATTTAAAAAAACATTAATGACATGGTTTTCAATTCCTTAATAGCAATATCAAAATTTTGGAAATTCGAAAATTATTTATTTATGAATTTAATTATTAAAAAAATTATGAATATAAAAATAAATAACCTGTCATAATTTTAAATAATTTATTTATTTATTTATTTTTTAATTTAGAAATGATTTATTTATGAATTTAATTATTAAAAAAATTATGAATATAAAAATAAATAACCCATCATAATTTTAAATATAAATTCTTTTTCTTTCTTAATTATTTCCTAAATTTTTTATGATAAAAACTAGTTTAAAAAAATAAAAAATATAAAGATACTTTGTTGTGTAGAATTTCACAACAAGTATATATATTGTAATTAAATTTATAGACAAAAAAAGATGCACCAGATAAGAGTTCCAAGTGTTCTTATATGTTGTTTTCCTGAAAATTTGACCCAAAATATATAACTAATTCTAAAACATATTCATACTATTTTAAACTTGCACACTTCTCTGATCTTTCTGCTCCTGTTTAGTGTATTGGATGTTTGCGCCTTCAATGTCCATTGTTACCTAATTTTGAAAAATTGTCTCTACATCATTTCCCTCTCCATGAACAGAGTTTTGAATTCCCTAGTTATTTGATGCCAAGGAGAGGTTCTCCATCCACTGCAATGCAACTAATACATGCAACCTAACACATTCTACTTCCAAAGTATCAATTTGAAAATTTTGGGTGAGGAAAAGGCTCATATGGTTGACACTATGGGTAGCACAAGAGTGCTCCAATTCTGCTACCTTGGAGGAAAGAGCCAAAATGAGACTGATGTTGGCTTGGGTAACCTCCTCCTGCCTGCACAATATCTTCTTGATCTCACGTAGATCGTCACTTGTCATTGCCATCCAATTGGCCTTCCAAACAAACTTATGACGTTACAGGAACAAAGATCCCAACATGTTGCTTCTTGAGTCATGAGGTGGATGAAAGGATAATTCCCCAATTCCTTTGAATCTAAAATCCAAAGCTACCACATTACAAAACAACAAACCAATAGTCTCTGAAATGAGAACCAAACAAATATTGTTATCAAATTAGTAGTAGGGCACGTCGAAGTTACCTCAAAATTCCAGCCTCTCATATTTGTTGCCAATTTATGCCACTACAAACCAAAGCGCCCCACTTCCATAATACTATGCACATACAAAACTCCATACCCCATTGAATTCTTCCCTGACTCCACCAGGCTACTTCTGTTAAGCATGAATTCAAGGATGTCCCCACTGCGATAGTCCCAAATTGATTAACACACCACATAATTCTTCATTGAAATTCCACAAGAAGAGACCCCATAAATAAATGAGCGTAGGGGCTTGCATGCTCATGTGGTCTCACCACCATCTTCTTTGTTTGTGTGGCCCCTTGTAGTGCTCATTTGATTTGAAAAACATTGATTAACCTTGGTTGGATGATTTGAATTATAACACAACCCATAAACTAATCTAGATTATATTGAGTGTAATACCCCTAGGTTGAACCCCAATTGTAATGAAAATGTAAATGTACATAGAGGCTGGTGAGTCGTGGTGCACAAGTTTTGGATACGGTTTAGCACGCATGAGCCAAGCGAAGAGTGTGTGTCGTTTCATAACTTTGTGCGCGCCTGAGTAAGTGCATGAGGATTGCTATGCGTGCAAACTAAGGGAAGAGTCCACGTTGGTTCATATCTTTGTGTGCACCTGGGTAAGTGCGCAAGGATCACTTCAAAATGCACATTGGATCGTGTATGTAGTCAGAATATTTTGGGGCTGAAGAGCCTTTGTATATATGTATATTGAGGCCAGAGTGACTGTGGGTTTATTAAGATGGAGAGCCTAGATTGTGACAAAGGCTAGTGATCCTATTTTTGTTAAAACAAATTGCAATAAGATATTAATAAAACATATCATTGCATATAGAACAATCAAACGAAAATAGACGGGTAGCTTAAAACTCCACTAGAATGGGAAAGGGGTGTGAAGCTTAAAGGGAATATTTTAATAATATTTCCAAAAGAGTAATTATGGGATAAGTATTTATCCTAAGTTCCTAAGGAATGGGAACGGGTCACCAAGTGGAGATAAGTTATCTCTTAAGGTGACAAGTGTCCAGTTATAATCATGGAAATATAATGTTGGGCCTGAGTGAATTTCGAAGAATTTCACTCATTCCTTCAGTAGACATACCAACTTTCCTCTAGAAGGAATTTGTCTCTTGTTGTAATTCGTTGCCATCACATAACCATGTGCTTGGGAAGGCCTGTGCATGATTGAAGAGGAGGGTTGTCAGGCCCATGTGCTATTGAAGAAACATGTTTTCAAGCCCATGTGCTATTGAAGAAGCAGGTTGTCAGGCCCATTTTTGTCGAAGAAGCGGGTTGTCAAGCCCGTGTTTGTCGAAGAAGCATTTTTTTCAGGCCCGTGAGCATTCTCTCCAGTTGAGAGAGATGCTAGGAATTGTTTTCCCAAGGTTGCCAATTGCAGCTACAGGGCCCTAAGACTTCTTGTCCGGCCTGTTGTTGAAGCCTTGGAAGGGAAGTGGGGCAACTTAAGGACTGTTGAGCAGGGAAGGGGCACACTTCCTGGGGTGGGACATGCATGTGGGAAATGAGGGATTGTAGTTTGTTTGTTGGGGTTGAAACCTTTGTATGAGTGTTTTGACTGTGGATAGACCTTATCTTGGATTAGGAATCCTTTTCCCAGGTGGATTTTTATCCCTAGCTCAGGGGTGACTTGTTGTTGATATTTTTTGAGTAGTAGAGTCTATGGCTGGGAGGAACATCTGAGGTTTGTGCGCAGTTGATGGATTACAACAAAAAATAATTGTCTTCTTATGTGTTTTATTCTTTGAGTAATGTGCATATACATGTTAAATATATTATGTGTTACATTTGTATATATGTATTTGTGCATGGAATATATATATTGTAGAAATGCATGTTTGTTGCATATGCAGAACATTGACCATGACATTTTATATGTCTTTATACAATGTTCAACTTGTGAATGCTTATGTTATTTCTGTTTATGGAATTGGTACATAATTATGTTGGGATGTGCATGTATTGTTAGTTTTGCATAATTTTTGTAGATGTAAAGCAAGGTATTTATTAAGTGTTTCCTTTTAGATAATTTCGCGGTAACGATTATGGGATTCTGAGGCAAGGATAGAATCATCGTGCTCGTAGAATGGTATCATTCCACATGTGTGAATGGAAAAGATCCTGCACGCGACATAGGAATGATTGCACGCGTAGTTGTATTATGAGTTTATTCCACTGTTATAGTCACTATCTTGTTAGGTAACTTCAGCAGTAATCATATGGGTTCTAGCACAAAGCTAGAAATGTTGTGCAGGTTGAGGGACAGTCGACGTGGCTGACACAATGATGGTTGAGTGCGCATATTTTTTAAGACATAGTTGTTTTGCGTGGTACAAGACCAGTTGTGAGCACTAGTAAAATGTAGTTACGTATAGCACAAGTCCAATTGTGCACGTTGTTAGTTTCAATGAGTTGATTCCACAGAAGAAAGAATTGATATCAGAGCTTTATTTAGCGAAGTTGTGGTGGTGGATACTTTACAATGTGGTAACATGACTCAACTAGGAAGATGGATACATTACAAAGTGGTATCAGAGCTCAAAATTTGATGTGGGGATGTTACGAAGTGGTATCAGAGCTCTTGGTTCAACACTAGACTTGTATGGGCTAGATATCCACATGAAGTTAGCGAGGGAGGATTTTTTATGATGGTCGTAGGGTCGCAAGCTAAAAATATGGAAAAATTAGTTGAGTGAAGAAATGACTCGTGTACACTAAGTATTGGTGCACATTGTGTGCATACTAAATTTTGGCACTGCACAGTGCACGAAAGATACCAGTGCATGGAGTGTACGCACTAAATATTTGAATTGTGGGGTATAGAATTGATGGAACATGCATAATATGGGAGTGCAATACATGCACAATGAATATGGATGCCTTGTAGAAGTGATGGGTGCATGCATAATAATAGTGCACAAGGTGTGTGCATTGAATATGGGTGATGCGCAATGAGCGCGCATTGAATATGAGCACTGCACAGAGCATAATTTTTGGTGTGCAGTGTGTGTGCATGGAATATTGATGTTGCATGGAGCAGAATTGGAGATGTGCATTGAGTATTAGGTGCAAGAGGGTGCACGGTGAATGTTGGCGCAATGCAAAGAAAATTTGTGATTTGTGTGGAATATTGGTGTGCGACACAAAAGTTATGTCCACTAGATAATGATGAACAGAACCCAAAAGTTAAACATGCTAAATATTAGTGGTTAATATAAAGGTTGTGCACAATGAATATTGGTGCATTGTATATGCGCTTGGTATTACATGTATAGAGAACGTGCACGTGATGGATATGGGTGTATAACACATAATTGGTATACACATGAGCTTTGAAAGAAAGAAAATGAGAGAAAAGAGGAGAAAAATTCTTGGACATAGGATTCCAAATATTCACCTAGAATTTTGAACTAGGGTGTTAACTTCACCAAGAATCAAAAGAAAGGATTATGATACACTTATGGAACAAAGTGTGCATAGTATTTATGGTTTTCATAAATTATTCAATCTAACAAATCTTGTTGCCTACACATTTTGCAGAGTTAACAACAATTCATTAGTACAGGATCAACAAATAGATTGGAAGCATGGAAGATGCACAAAGAACCTACAACCATGGAGATGAGGACAGAAGGATGTATGACAATATAGGTGATGAGGGTACAGATTCAAATGGACATGGAGAAGCCAAGGAAGAAAGCATGAATTTGGTGAAGACCATAAAAAGTTTGCAAAATGATGTCCAAATTTATAAAGTTGATAATGATATGCTTATGAAAGCCAAGGAGGAACAAGATGGCTTCAACATCAAGTTGCTACAAATCTTGGATAGAATTGAGAAAAATACGGATAAGGAGACCGAGTAAAGCAAATGGAGGAGACACGGGTCTCATGATGAGAGAAGAAAAACAAGAAGTGTTAAAATGCATCACCATCACTCTTAAAGACATTTAGTTGGGAGAATGCACAATAGTTCAAGCCCATCTCCTGTCAGGAAGCATAAGAGGAGGTTTGGGGTGGATGAGCTAGAAGGGGAAATTAATAAGATTACGCCTCCTAATTTTGATGGTGAGAAAAAGAAGGATGAGGATGCAAAGACTTGGTTGTTGGGCATGAGAAAGTACTTTCAACTGCATAATTACTCTTCATGGGTATAATGGAGAATTTCCATCTACCAGCTCAAGGGAAAAGCATCAATGTGGTGGGACCAGTTTGTGCAAGTGCAACACATTGATGAGAGAATGGTTACTTGGAGGGAGTTCAGGAGGTATTTTCAAAATAAATACTTAACCAAACTTTACTATGATAGGAAAATGAAGGAGTTCTTTGAACTCAAGCTTGGAAGAATGACAATAGATGAATATGAAAGGAGATTCTTAGAGCCGTTGAAATATGTTTTTTTCATCAAGGATGAACAAGTTAAGATTCAAAGGTACTTGAGTGGG
>CBVK0100131625.1:0-11738 GCA_900067695.1 Picea abies | reverse complement strand
AGCCACAAAAATTTTCAAAGAGTAGAGAAAGCAAAGAAATCAAGGAAAATTGAATCTAGGGGAGATTTTGAGTTCATTCCCCATTGGAATAGCCAATTATGTTAATGGATATTTCCATTCTACAGACATGAGAGTTCTCCCTCAGCTCTTCCCTTGGTTTGAGACAGACAACACAAGATATCGATCTTAATGTACCTGGATCTATGAGATTCAAGTGTTCTCTATACCAAGGGAGAGAGGAAAGTACTTGGTTTTCGACAGTTATCCTTGAGTAGTCCTGGCTAGCATAGCTTCGGAGATCCAACTTCAGTTCTCATACCTACTTCCTACACACACAAAACAACCAATACTTGACTCAAAAATTTTCAAGAAGTAAAGAAACTTAAACAAATTTAGATCTACTTTATCTTACTCAAGTAAATAATAAAGAAATTACCATGCAATTGAATAAATAATAAATACACTAACATTTATCTATATTAAAAATAAATGATCTTACATCAATGGTTTCTGACCTTGATTCCAAAGTTGCAGTTCTCTTTGGCCCTTGATTCAACTCTTCCTTCACCCTCACTCTCTTGGAATTCCAACGACATAAATTTACTCTCAATTATTCTTCCCCTTCTCCAAGAAAAACTCCATGCATAAATAATCTACCATCTCATCAGATACTGCGCCATCTTAGGACATGAACCAATTGCAACACTAGTCATTTGTCACCTAGTCTTGGTTTTAACTAGCCATTCTTCCATAGTTGACTAGATATTCTCAAGTGAAGTGAATTAATCTTATCCATGCATCATGATTTCACCCTCCTAAACTTATCCACATATGAGGCACACTCTTGGTGATGATTCTAAGGAAGGAATGCACTCTTGTGAAAGATTGCAAGGTGGGTATGCAAGGCACACTCTTGGTGATTATTCCAAGGAGGGCTTGCAAGACTAGGTGATAATTCCAATGTATGCATGCAAGACTAGTCTTCACTTAGTGTGATTGAAGCATGAATCAAGAAGAGGTGCACCTTTATTTATGGGAAGAATATTCTCACTCAAGTGTGCTCTCTAGCCATGAAATAGGAATTATCTCCTAAAATCAAGGAATGAAGCGCTCTTCCTCCTAGTAAATAGGAATTTACTTAATGGTGGTTTATGATCCCATGGTTTTGGAAACCCATGGTATTTTCCCATGGTATTACATATAGGAAGCCACCTAATAAAAATAAACATGCTATAAATAGAAATCCACTAAAAAATGGAGCAAATGAAAATGTGTAGAATGGTGCATGTATACTCTAGTACCTCTCTTTAGAAGGTTCTCTATGTTCCCTTGGGGTGAAAAATATAATTGTAACACTTACTGTACATAATTTAATATGGTTTTAATCCTATGGTATTCCTCCAGGTTGTTCGATAATCCCAAAGGACTTCTCGAAGCCTGTCATCTAAATCCTTGTGATAGTGTTGTATTGTTTTGGTAAGGATGGCATCCAAAACCTTGTTTATAACCTCCACCTATCCATTTTCTTGGGGATGGTATGGAGTGTACATCTAGTGTTTGATCTTGAATTATTGGGTGATGGCATGAATGAGATAGAAAGTAAACTAGGTTCCTTGGTTAGTGAAAATCTCTCGAGGAACCTCAAAATGAACAAAAATTTCTTTATAAAGGGAGTCAGCCAAAACTTGCTCAGTAGCTTTAGGAAAAGCCTTAGCTTCAACCCACTTGCTCACATAGTTAGTACACACCACAATATACACTTTATGTCTTGAAGGTGGGTTGATTGGCCCTGCGAAATTGAAGGTCCATTTTTCAAATGGTTCTACCAAGACTTGAGGTTGTAGTGGCATTTCATCAGAATGGACTGGTTGACCCATTCACTAACAATTGTCACAACTTCTGACATACTTCTTGGCATCCTTAAATATGGTAAGCCAATATTATCCCATATGTAGTACTTTGTTTTTAGTCCTTTTATCAGGTAAATGTCCTCCACAAGGTTCATCATGGAAAACTTTTAAGATGTTGTATATCTCATCTTCTCGAACACATCGCTAGATAATAATATATGGTCCTATGAGAATAATATGAACTTGGATCCAAAAGTGCATTTCACTTTTCTTGATAACCCTTTGATGTTCCCTTGGTGACAAATGTTTTGGAATATTTCTTGCAGCTAGATAGTTGGAATTAATGTTTGTAAACTAGGGTGTGTTAATAGATAGAGAAAATAAATGTTCATCTAGGAAATTATCTTCTATAGGAATGGAACCCCCTCATTTGTAAGACAGGAAAGGAAGTCAACAATGACATTCTCCTTCCCAGGTTTATCGAGGATTGTAATTTTGAATATTTGCAACAAAATCAACCACCTAGTCACTCTTCCATTAGTAATAGGATTATTCATAAGATAATGAATAGAAGAATGATCTATATGTATAAACCAAGGGTAACCAATAATGTAATGATGTTATTTATTAATAGAATGAGCAACAACAAGAAACACTTGTTCTACTACCATACAGTTCTTCTTGGCTAGAGTGAGATTCTTACTGATGTAGTAAATGACACATGTTTTTTTTCTTCCTTTTGTCCCAATACATCTCTAAGAGTTGTGTCTAAAGCATCCATGGAAATGTGAAAAGGAAAATACTAGTATGGGCCTCATAGTACTAGTGCAACTGAGAGATTCTCCTTCAAAGTTTCAAAATAAATCTGGCATTGGGTAGTCTAGCTAAATTCTGTGGCTTTTGAAAGAAGTTGGAATAATGGTGATGATATCTAGTGAAATTTTCAATAAACCTCCTATAATAACATGTATGCCCTAGAAATATACAAACATATTTTTGAATTTTTGGAATAGGAGATTTAGTATCACCTCAATATCTGTAGGGTCTACCCTGATCCCTATAGGTGATATGTGATGGCCCAAAATAATCCCTTCATTAAGAAGAACATGGCACTTTTCATTGTTGAAGGAAAGATTGGTTTCTTGGCATATAACTAGAAAATTTTCAAGATTTCTCAAGGCTTCTTCAAAAGTGTCTCCATACATAGTAAATTCATCCATGTATATTTTGGAAAATTCGTGAATCAAATCTGAAAAATATTCCAAGGATATCACTATGGAAAGTGGCAATGTAAGGTACCAGATCTATTATAATAAGAAGAAAACATAAATACTGCAGAAAATACCAATGGAACAACAAAATGTAGAGAACCACAATACCAAAAATGATACCTTTATTGATAGAAAGGAATGTCCACTTGCCTCTTCGGGGGCAAGGGGAACCTCCAACAGAGCAATTCTCTATTACAACAATTTTCAATACAAAGTTTTTCATACCTCCTACTCTTATTTATACTAATTCTATCTTCTAAAGAACATTCTAGAGGAAGATCTTTCTAGAAGTGAAAGCTTCTATTAGGTCTTCTTACATTGACTTGTTCACATTTATTAAATAGGCCTTATTAACTAATGTCGGCCTTTATTAGATGGAAAACATATTATTCTACCTATGTGAGGGGTTAGGGAGGTTAGGTCTCTAACATGCCCTCCCCCTTGAAGAACAACCTTGTCCTCAAGGCTTGAGATGTCCTCAAGGCTTGAGATGAGGAAATTGTTGTAGAATGGTGGTTGGCTCCTAGGTGGCATCTTCTGGAGTTGTATCTTTCCACTAAACTAAAACTTCCTTGATGGTGCGCTAACATGGATGACGCTCTCGCTGGTTCAAGACTGCTTGTGGTTGCAACCAAATGGAACCCTCTTCATCCAACTCATAAATACTTTTTTGAGTTTGACACTTACTTCCAATCACTTTCTTTAAGCACGAGACATGAAAAATAGGATGGATCTTATAATGACTGGGTAGAGCTAACCAGTAGGCCATGGGCCCCACTCCCTTGATAATTTTATAAGGACCATAAAATTTGGGAGCAAGTTTCTGACAGTGTTCATCTTTGAGTGAAGTCTTCTTATAAGGTTGCATATGAAGAAACACATTGCCCCCTTCAACAAATTGATGTTCAGAATGGCCCTCATCTACTTATTGCTTCATGCAATTTTGATCCATGACCAAATGTTATTTAGGGTATGAAGACTAGCCTCTCGGACTGTAATATTTTTTTCAACCTCTTGAACATTCGAGACACTGGAATGTATGAGATAACCGATGGTAGATTTTTTCCATAGAATGCTTCAAAAGGATTCATTCAAGTATTTGTATGGTAAGATGTGTTGTACCACCATTCAACTAGGGGAAACCATTGAGACTGCTAGTTTTTTCAGTCGGATGAAAAAAACTGCAAATATGATTATTTTTGACAACTTCAATTTGGCCATCATTCTAGGGATGATAGGCAGTTATAATATGCAATTGGGTTCCCTGGAGCCTAAACAATTTTTGGCAAAAATTGTTGGTGAAAGTTGGATCTCGGTCAGAGACAATAGAATGAGGCATGCCATGAATTTTGAAAATATTATCCATGAAAATTTGAGCCACTGTGGATACAGTGAACGGGTGTTGAAGAGAACATAAATTATCATATTTGGAAAGATGATTGAATACCACCATGGTGATTGACTTAATGCCCGATTTAGGTAAGCCAACAATGAAATCCATAGAAATGTCCCTCCAAATAGCAGTGGGGAATGGAATCAGTTGGAGTGTTCCCATATATTTGGATGTTTCTCCCTCGTTGCATTGACATAAATCACATTCAGCCATAACGATGTGGATGTATTGTTTCATACCATCCCAGAAAAAAAGAATGTTTGACCCATTCATAGGTTTTGGGAAACACTGAATGCCCAGTTGTGGATGAAGCATGAATCTCAGAAATCACTGTGGATTTAAGTTACGACTGTTTGATTAAATACAAATGAACTTTGTAGAGAAGCACTTCATTGTGCCAAGAGTACCCTAGAGAAGTTGGAGAATGGTGTTGCAATTGTTGGATCCAGAGAGAAAGTTTGGGGTCTTGCAGCCATTTATGGTGAACATCTTGGAGCCAATCTGGTACAATGAAGGAGAGGCAAAAGAGGGACCCTTCTTCTTCATACTTCCTGGAAAGATATTTAACAACCGCATTTTCCTTTCCCTTCTTGTAAATTATCTCATAATCATATCCAAACAGCTTGGTCACCCATTTTTGTTGCTTCGAGGATGAAATTTGTTGTTCCAAAAAACAATTGAGGCTCTGATGATTATTTTTAATTTGGAATCATTTCCCCAATAGATAAGGATGTCATAGATCCATGACATGCAGAATAACTAATAGTTCCTTTTCATAATTTATTGGCCCAACTGTCTCTCCGATTTTTTTTTTTCTAGTGAAGGCCAAAGGCCTGCCATATTTCACGAGGATGGCCTCGATCCCTTTACCGAAAGCATCACATTCTAGTACAAAATTATTTGTGAATTCAGGAAGTTCCAAGATAGGATTCATGCGCATAGCTTCTTTCAAGGCTTGGAAGGATTGCTTGGATGCTGGAGCTCAAGTGAAATCTTTCTTTAAGGAGAGAAGTGAGAGGGGATACAAATTTTCCACAATTATGATTAAACTTGTGACAATATCTCGTTAAACCCGAAAAACCATGCAAGATCTTAATATTTTTAGGGCCAGGCCAATCCTGCATAGCTTTAATTTTCTTAGGATCCACTCGTACACCATGCTTTCCAACAATATGACCTAGGTACTCCACTTCCGAGGCTCCAAAGGAACATTTAGATTGTTTGAGGAAAATTTTGTGCTTAGAGAGTAGATGGAGAACTTGATCCACATGAGCGAGATGGTATATCCAAGTTTTACTACAAATGAGAATATCATCGAAGAAAAATAAGACAAAATGATGGAGAAAAGGACACAAAAAATTATTCATGAGACTTTGGAAAGTGGAGGGAGCATTACACATGCCAAAAAACATTACCAAGAACTCATAGTGACCCTCATGAGTTATAAATATAGTCTTGGGAATGTCTTCCTCTTTCATACGGATCTAAAGGTATCCATAATAGAGATCAAGTTTGGTGAAATACTTAGCACCACTCAATTCAACCAATAGGTCATCAATGGCAGGAATGAGAAATTTGTCTTTGATTGTGATTTTTTTGAGGGCACGAAAAATAAAGAAACATCGGCCAAGTGCCTTATTTATTGAGTACCATGACCACAGAATAAGAATAGGGGTTGATACTAGGATGGATAACACCCACTTCAAACAATTCTTGAAAAATTTTCTCAATTTCATTCTTCTAGGAAAAGGGATGAAAATGAGGGAGAAAACGGGGAGGAAGACTACCTGGTATGAGAGGAATGGAATGATCATGGATTCCATGGGAATGAGGAAGCCCCTGAGGAGTGGTAAAAATAACTTGGTGTTGGGAGAGGATAGATTGGAGGTTGGGATGCACGAAGGGTGTCTCAACGACTCGAATGGAGTGGAGTTGGGAAATAATTATAGAATGACCTTTTTTTAGGAGTTTTTCCATTTGATGGGAACTGATGATCTCAGGGGAGCCTGTTGTGATGCCTTGGAACTTATACTATTGTCCCTCCTGTTGGAATTGCATGGTTAATTCCTTAAAATCCATAAGAATTGTTTTGAGAGTGTGTAACCATTCCACACCAAGCACAATGTCACAAATTCCCATGTCTATAGAGAACATATGATATTTTAGGTGATACTGATCAATTTGGAGCCACACATTTTCACAACGTCCCCCACATTTCATGGAACCTCCATTGGAAATCATGATTTGAAAATTATTGACTGCACGGATATAAAAATTGATTTCTTGGGAAATGCAAAGATGCCTAAAATTATGAGTGTTTCCACTGTCAACAAGGATGATGAATTTTTTATTATTAATGTAACCAATTAACTTGATCGTTTGGGAGCAGAGAAGCCAGTGAGGGAATTCAATGAAATCATTGGTTCAATTTTTGGTGGATCTAAGGGTGGAGTTAGATCAGTTGGTCATGGTAGCTCATCCACAGGGGAAACAACTACCTCCTCTTCATAAACGTCCTCAGACATGGCCATAAAAATATTTTGTTCCTTACACTTGTTCCCTAGAAAATATTTGTCACCACAATAATAGCGAAGACCCTTGAGTTGGTGTACAACCATTTATTCCTAAGTTAATTTTTGTATCTTGAGGGGAGTTGCAAGAGGGGAGAGATTAGTGGGTTTAGGGAAAGGAAGAAAGGATTGGTTTTTGGTCTGGGAGGAGAGAATATGTTGTGCTTCCTTGGCTCATTGAGTAGCTTCCAACCAAGTCTGGGGGCATGCCATTAGATCATGGGAACAAATTTCATCTTTTATGCCACTGATAAAGAATTCTCGAAAGAAGGCATATGAAATTCCCTCTATTTTGAAATCCAAGTGCTCAAAAGTGGAAATAAAGTCTTCCACTATCCCAGACTACTTAAACTTGGTCAAACATCTTAAATGGTGGGTGTCAAAGTCAAAGAGGTCATAAATATTTGCAAAAAAATGGGTCCAAGCAACATATCCTTGGCATGCCTTTCTACACCATGTCCACTATTGACAACATTCCATATCTAGATGTAGGATACTATAATGAAGTTTGGCTAAATAATTAGTAATGCCATGCAAAGAGAAATAATGTTCCATTTTAGTGACCCAACCTATGGCATTTGAGCCATCAAATTTGTTCACCTCAATTCTGGGAAGGCGTATGTCTCGAAGAAGATGGGTGGAATGAGGACCTCAGAAATGGGAAGAGTCAATGTCTTCCTAATAGGAAGGTTTTTCAGAAGAGGTAGGGTTCAGGGAGAGGCCCATCAATAGGTTGATTGTGTATTTGATGACTTTGATGTTGGCACATTGGTCCTCGAGGATATAAACATAGGAATTGAGCTTGCTAATATTGGAATTGAGAGTCTTGATGTCCTCCTTGTTTTGGATTTTTTTAGCAATCAAGGTATTGAGTTCTTGGGCATGGGTGGTTTCCATTTGTGCAGAGGAAAAAATGGGAAAGCGGGTCCACATTGAAATTTTTTACGGTTGAGGGGTATCACGACAGACGGGGAAAAGAGATGAATTAAATGGGATAAGTGGAAAATAAGGGTGATGGAAAGGGTAGGTGGGACCATAGAGAAAAATTTGGACAAGTGATAGATACCATTATGATTAGGGAGAAAAGGGGAATCCAATGGGATAGGTCCTAAATAAGAGTGTCAAGAAGGGGGGCGGGTCCATGAATTTTTTTTTATTAAAAATGATAGGTACCATGACAATCAAGGAGAAGAGAGGAATCCAATGGGATAAGTCTCGAATAAAGGTGCCAAAGGGACCACTATACTTTTTTTTTCAACTTAGTTATACTCCGACCTAAAGAATATTACAGTGACGAATGGCCCAAGTTGTTAATTGAAAAGAACATTATGTAGGAATTTTGAAACCATAATGTAGGAGGTAAGGTTGTATGGAAATAGATCTCATATGTTCATGTTATGTTTCTTTCCTAGGGGTTAGGTTTTACAGGGTTCCTACAGACAAGGGTTTTCCCTATCCTATAGCTCTTTGATATACATGTGGGGTCGAACAATAGTACTTGACACAATATCTCGAGTCACCAACTAAGGACGATTGATCATACCCTTATTTGTACTACCCGATTACCAAGGTATTAGAGAGTATATTCTCAAGTGTTGTTCTCGATGTCACTATAGCAGTCAAGTGGGTGATCGACTAATATAGGGTTGGTTTTAGGAAACCTAGGGGACTCTTAATATACCTGATAGTACATAGGAGTGATGGTCGTGTACATATTATGTCTAATGTGATACTACTCGAGGGGTACCAATAGGTGTTACAGAGGTTTCTAACAAGATAAAACGTCAGTTTCTAGATAACCCCGTGAAACCATTTGTATTTCTTGTGTGTAGTATTCCTCACTACAATTTTACACGTTGAGCGATAGATATTTGTTCTTTAAAGACACCGACAGTACACGTATCTACACTAAAGAAACAATTCCTAGAGTTTTCGCAGAGGAAATTGATCTAATACCACTTTTTAGGTATCATATCTAGTATAATAAGAAGAAAACACAAATACTGCAGAAAAAATTAGGGGAATAACAAAATCTAGAGAACCATAATACCAAAAATGATACCTTTATTGATAGAAAGCAATGTTCACTTTCCTCTTCGAGGGGGCAACCTCTAGCAAAGCAACAGTCTATTACAATAATTCTCAAGACAAAGTTTCTCATGCCTCCTACTCTTATTTTTACTAATTTTATCTTCTAAAGAACATTCTAGAAAAAAATATTTCTAGAATCAAAAGCTTCTATTAGGTATTCTTACATTGACTTGTTCACATTTATTAAATAGGCCTTAATTAGGTATTCTTACATTGACTTGTTCACATTTATTAAATAGGCCTTATACCAATGTCATCCTTTATTACATGGAAACCATATTATTCTACCTACATGAGGGGTTAGGGAGGTTAGGTCCCTAACATGCAAGGGCATTTCACAATCCAAATTGAAACACTCGGTATGCATAGTTTTCTCAGGGACGGGTAAAGGTAGTATTTTCTTGGTCTTCAGGGGTGATCTAGATTTGGTTATAACCAGTGAATTCATCAAGAAAAGAGAAAAAAAAAAATTCCTACCGAGGTATATAGGACCTGATCAATTAATGGCAGATGTAAATAGTATTTCAGAGTGGACTTGTTTAGTTACCTATAATTGACACACACACGCACACACCATTTTCCATTTCACATTTTTATTTCTTTACTATATCCATCAAATTTGGATTCATTCTTCATTGATTCTACCTGACAGGTAGAGCATTCTTCGTGATGTATATATGATGAGTGCATAAAATAGGATGGATCCATATCATGTCAGAGTAATCCTAGGAAAATGTATTTTTATGATGTTGTAACATTTTGATGAGTTGATCCCGCCGAGAGGTTGTTAAGACCTAGACAAAGCCCCATTTTATGTGTAGAACCCCTTATTAATCCCTAGATATTTAATTATTGCATTTATATTATTATAATTGTATGTCGGTTAGAACCCTTCTTGGTACCCTTTCATTATAGTTGTACCACTTTGTCTCCTATATATATACCAAGGAGACCTATAATTAGAAGCATATTATCTCATATCATATTGTATTCTGAATTGGATATATTGTGAAAGGAGGTTTCCCCCTCAAAGTGGACTGTAGTCATTGAATTTTTATCATTTTTTAAGGCATTGGGTCATAACATTTGGTATCAAAGCTTTGATCCTAGTGTTTTTCTTCTCCAAGCAAGTCATATTAGAACTTTTTCTATAACGTTTTTTATGGAAATATTCAGATAGTGAAACTTGGGTGTTACTTATCAGACATTGCAAGGTATATGTGGTCAAAATTTTAGCTTCTAGGTCATTATTATTTCGAAGATGCACCCTGTGGAAGATAGGGTTTCTGAAACAAGTGTCCTTGGTAAAATAGTCATATCTTCTTGAGAGAGGATACAAATTCAATGAGACCAGTTTCGTTTGAAAGAGGATAGTCTGTAGTATTTCAAGTACAATGTTTTAGATTCATATATTAAATATTGGACATGTGGCATCCTATACAATTTCACTCTCCTGAAAAGGACAAAAATCAACAAGGTTTGGCAAAGTTACCCTAGCTTTCAATTGGCACATGCAATTTTGGTCAGACATGTGACATTGCAGAGAGGACATATCAAAATACTAAAGGAAAAAATGCCAGACTCATAAGGTCCGAAATTTTAGAAATACATTAGAAGGAAGGTCAACCAGGAGGACAAACTCCAATTTAAAGGTTTGAAAGGTATGTAACTTACAATTGGCGTAACTTTTTATTGGAATATTTTTTTTTGGTGATTCAAAATTTGCGATAAAAAGGAAAAAAAGGAGTATGTTATTTTTATTCTACATGGGTCCAAAAAACATTTCAACACCAATTAAACCTCCAAAAGTCTCATCTATAACTCATGAAGAAAATGATGATATATATAACAAGTTGTCGAAATTGGAGGAACAACTTAATGAATTGAGTGCCAGGTCAATAAAAAATAATTATTTGGTAAACTCACAAAGAAAAATTCAATAAATGGAAAGGAATATGGGTGGAATGGAAAATAAGATGGAAGAAAATAAGAATGACATTAAAATGAAGATGGATGAAAATAAAGAAGAAATAAAAAAATTCCATGAAGAAAATGTTAAATTCCATTAAGGAAATGCAAAATTCCATGTCTTTTGTGATATTCCAAGATCTAGATAAGAGACTCCCTAAAGGAGATATCAAAATGGAAGAAACTCATGAAAATAAAGGTAGTACTCATGTTGAACAAATTGTTGATAATAAGAAATTTTGAACTAACTCTAATAGTGGAGTTAATTATGGTGGGGGTCCTAGATTCAACTTTTCCAAGATTGTATTAAATAAGTTTGATGGAATAGAGGTCTTTACCTAGGTGAACCAAATGAAGAAATACTTTGAAGTACATAAGATTATGGATGATAAGAAAAGGATTCACACAAAAACTTTGAGCTTTGAGATAAAACCATATCAATGGTATCAATGGATAGTGAAAATGCAACCCCCTTTTTATCATTATACTTGGGGTTTATTTACAAGAGAATTAGAAGAACAATATAGGAAAGCTTGGGAAAATGACTACTTCAGTCAATTGACAAGAATCAAGCACTTAGGTGATATTGAAGATT
>CBVK0100131616.1:0-13057 GCA_900067695.1 Picea abies | reverse complement strand
AATTCCATTCCAAAAGAAAAGGAACCAACCTTGGATCACCCCCACCCTCAGTGCATTCTACAAATATAATAAATTCTACATAGAATCCTGTAAAAATTTCTATTGTTTCTCAAAGTTATAATATAATAGCTATGAATTATAGTAGTAGCAGAAATGGAGAAAGTTATTCAAATCTAGTACAACTAGGACCATCCGGATTTGTATTGATAGGATCCCCTAGTTCTCCGATAGAAACTCAACACGCAGGCTCACCCACCCGATACTCATAATTTTGGGGTAAAGAGGATGAAGATGTTGAGAAAAAATGGTTCTTATGTGAGGCTATCTAGAGGTCCCGTGGAACTCTAGATGCCAATAAACTAGTCAAATTCCAAACCACATTAAGAGGTAAAGAATTAAAATGATACATGAATTCCATTGAGCCCAAGAGACAATCATTTAATCTTTCTTAGGTCAAATAGAGATTTATTGCAAAGTTTTGCCTACGTCAATTTGAACAACAAGCCCTCTCTGAGTTATGGGAGATCAAGCAGAGAGATGAGGAGTCTTCTTGGGAGTAAAACCAACGGTTCAAAGATGCAATTAGGAACATAGAAACCCTATTCACTAGAATCACCAGCATGAATGGTTCATTTAGGGGCTTTTCCTTTGACTCATATTCCATTAACTCAATCAATACTAGCCACTTTGGGTGAAGCATTAGAACATGCCATGAAAATTGAAGCAATGGTCATATACCCTCAAAATTTGTGCATGATGAGATCCCCATAAGATAATAATATTGTGCAAACTCTAGGGCCATATTTTCATGTTGATTGAGAAATTCAGGAGTTTTCCCTACCTAGAGGAGGTTGACCATAGTTCTGGTGTACTGGTTGCTACATCGAAGGTCATACAGTGATAGAGTGTCCAATATTGCGGGGTGGAGGAGCTATGAGCCACCATATGCCTCTACCACCAGTCAAACCATCTGGTAATGTTGCACAAGTTGAGACTAAAGCACCATTCCATGCACCTATGCAATTCTAGGTCTTTTTTACTCAGCAAGGGGGTCAACCCAATTATTATTGTGATATTTGCAGACACCATGGACATTCTTCGAGATATTATCCCATATGACAAAATATACATCTATCCCAAATACAATGTACTTTGAATTCTACGGGTCGACTACCCATACCGCCAAACAATTTCATTCTTTATATGCTCTTGCAGATAGACTAGACTTCTCTGCCTTTAGGATTGATGAATCCCCTCAAGGGTTTGGATGAGGTCCTAGAGGCAGAGGAGATTTCAAAGGAGGTTGAGCTAGGGGAAAAGGACCCACTCACCGCTATAATTATGACAAACAGGGCCACCTTCCAAGGGACTGCCCACATACGAGGGGACCATGGTGCGCACATTGCCGAAACAATACCCATGCTACTAAGGAATGCTCCTACCTAATTGCATGATGGGAATATTGTGAAAGATAAAGGGGATCCAATTTGATAAACTCAAAACTTAGGCCAATTGCAGAAGAGAGGAATTACAACATTCATGTTATAACAAGGGGAGGTGCAAATATCAGTGTCGATGTTGAACATATTTATCAAGCTCATATTCAAAAGGTAGTGCCTAAGCCCCCATATGATCCTATACAAAAAAGGGAAATTTTTCAGCATGTAGTAGAATTGTTCTGCTAGATGTCTAACTCCGTGATACCAGAAGTTGTGAATCCAAGTTATACCCCTCCCTGTCAAGTTGCGGAAAAGTTGGCCCCATCCAAGGGCCCATTACATGAGTCAAACAACACTATTTCCATATGGTTGCAACTCTTTATTGATATCCTGAACGATAAACGCCTTACCTAGAAGTTGTGTAACACCATTAGCATAGCTCTAGGAGTTGAGGGAAATGTAGAGGGATCTATAGTTGTTAATCTGCTCGAGAGGAATGAAAGATGAATACAGATATGAAATAAGAGGTCAGGACACGAGTTTAGACTAAATGTCCATATTGATGGTTATGAAATTAACAATGCCATGCTAGATTTGGGCTCATATGTTAATATCCTACCAAAGAAAACATGGGAAGCTATGGGAAAACCCATGTTGGTAATATCCTACCAAAGAAAACATGGGAAGCTATGGGAAAACCCATGTTGGTATATTCCCCAATTCAATTGTGCATGGTGAACCGATATATTATTTACCTAGTAGGGAGGTTGGAAAATGTGGAAGTAGATCTAGTTGGAGTCAAGATTGTTCCTAACTTTGAGGTCATTATGATCATGTGGGAGAAGGATCCATATCCATCCTTGCTTGGAATTGATTGGGCATACAACAATTATGTTTTGATCGAACTGAATAAGGAATCCATGACCTTCAAAGTGGATGATATGAAAGTGGTTCAACCTTTATATATGTACCTAGGACCATGATACATTGAACCCTCAGAAGAAAACATGGAACCTGATGGATTGGATCATCTGTATATTGTAACTAAAGGAAACCATGCAAACTACATTAATCATACCTTGGGTGGTTCAATCACTTGGAAAAGTATTCAGTCAGTTAGGGAAGATTTAGAGGTCTCTTTTGAAAACTGGCAGTAGGGATGGTACAAAAATTTCTCAAGATGATGTGCCACTATTCGAGCAGCTAGGTGGATTGGAACTGAAATCTGTGAGCATCCAATATACGATGGTCTCTTTGATTTACACACTTTTATGGTTGAAATGGAAGAAAAATGTGGGGTGGAACAGAGGATGTCAACACTTGATATCACTTTGTGATCCTCCCTAGCTCGTTTGCGGGCCACCCACAAAAGTAACCTTCCTTCATGGGAGGATATCAAGCTTACCTTGCAACACTGATTTATCCCTCCTTCCCAAGTGAGTCAAGCTTACCTTGCAACACTGATTTATCCCTCCTTCCCAAGTGAGTTAAGACAATCGAGACCAGAAATTGAAGACTCTCATTCTTACCCTTGACACATATGATGGATCTTCAAATCCATAGGAGCATGTTGTGCACTATGTTAGAGAATGGAAAACCACGCAACTATCCCAGGGTTTTTGGGTACACCAGTTTGTTCATTCACTCGGATCAATCCCCATAGCCTGATATATACATGAAGAAAACTGAAGGAAAACCCAATGTTGGGATGTCCTTCAACGTCAATTTTGAAAGGATTTATCTTTTACAGGTAAGTCCCTCGAACTCAATTTAGCATTGCAACAAATTAAATCTTTTTATTCACAGATAAGTTCAAAGCCATTTATCCCCCTATAGTTTGCTCTGTGCATAAAAACATGCTTTGTTCTAGATTCAACCCATCTATTGAGCTAACAAGTCGTTCTGTTACACCAATACCTATTTACTATAGTAAGGTTGATACCTCCCCAGATGATCCTGAAGATTTAGAAGACATTAGACATCCGTCCATTAAAGAATATGAAGGTGCAAGGACTTTTTAGTATACCATTTCTCATGAAGCTAGTAGCTCCTACACTAACTCACTGAAGTTGTACAAGGTTAATATAGGAAGTACGAAGCATCCCAAGATAGCCTCTATAGGGAATTATTGGGACAAGAAGACCATGACTGAAATTCAGGCCCTGTTGAGGGCATATGAGGACTTATTCCCCACCAACTTCTCAGAGCTTAAGGGAATTAAGGGAGATCTAGGAGAAATGAGAATTGAACTAAAGCCTGACGTGAAACCTGTTAAGCATTGACCATACCCTCTGAACCCCAGAGTCAAAGAAAAGGTCAAGAAGGAGATTGATCGCATACTTGCAATTGGGTTGATATTCCCAGTGAATGAGGCTGAGTGGATCAACCCTATTATCATTTAGATTAAAAGGGGTATGGAGGATATCAAGGTTTGTGTTGACTATCAGAGCTTGAACTCTTCCTATGTTCATGATCCATTTCTGACTCCTTTTAGTGAGGAATTTTTAGATCAGGTCGTGGGTAGGGAAGCATATTCATTTATCGATGGATTTTTCAGATATTACCAGGTAAAGATTGTAGAAGAGGATAAGAATAAAACCACCTTCACGACATAGTGGGGGTCATTTTCTTACAACGTCATGTTGTTTGAGCTCAAGAATGCCCCAACATTGTTTTCTCATATCGTGATTGTCGCATTCTGCGAGTTCATCCATAAATATATTGAAGTCTATTTAGATAATTGGATGGTATACAATCTACTCAAATAACATATTGGTCTCTTGTGGCTAATGTTAGATCGATGTCTCTAGCTACAGATTTCCCTCAATATGAAAAAATCATGTATCTTTTGTGTTCCATTTGGGAATATGCTTGGCCATATAGTTTGTAGGGAAGGAGTACTGGTGGACACTAAAAAGGTTATAGTGATCATCAATATGACTCCTCCTACCTCTATCAAGTAGTTGTGAACTATGCTGGGACACACCAGATATTACCGTCAGTTTCTCAAGGGCTATGCAAGTATCACAATACCATTGGAACAATTACTTAAGAAATCCTAAAGGATTTCATTGGAATTCATTTTTCAATAAAGCATCTGACACCTTGAAGGAAACATTGAGTAAAACCCCATTCTTAATTTCCCCAATTGGGGTGTGGAGTTCCATGTGCATATCGATGACTCCATCATTGCGTTAGGGGTTATCCTTACACAACCTGGAGAAGGAAATCTGGATCATCAAATCTACTTTTCCAGCCAAAAGCTCTCCTAAGAAGAATGCAATTATACTACCACTGAATGAGAAGGTTTGGCTATGGTATATGCTTTACAAAAATTTAGACATTATTTGTTAGGTGGTCATTTCAAGTTTTTTATTGATCATTCTTCATTAAAGTATTTGGTTAACAAACCGTTCCTAGAGGGAAGAATCTTTCAATGTTTGTTGCTTTTTCAGGAATTTTCGTTTGAGGTTATCATCAAGCTTGGAAAGTTGAATGTTGGGCTTGATCACCTCTCTCGGTTTGAGTCCGGTGAGAGTGGAGTAGCCCTAGATGATCAACTTCCTGATGCAGATATGTTCCGCATTAAGTATATTCCAGACTATTTGTTAGACACTGTGGTATTCCTCATGACTGATACAACACTTGAGGGATATTCCACAACTCATAAAATAAACTTAGCCGTCAGGGCAGTTGATTATTAACTGATTTCCAGACAACTGTACAAGTTGGGCTTAGATAGCATTCTCAGACAATGTGTACTCGATCTTGAGCGACCAAATATCTTATGGGAGTGCCACAATGGAGTTGCACGTGGACATGTTGGTGGTAAGAATACTGCACATAAGATATTATAGGTTAGATTATGGTGGCCTATTGTGTTAAAATACACTACATAATTTACCCAGGCCTATGATGTTTTCCAACGAGTAGGAAATCCCTCGCACAAAGATGAAGTACCTTTACACCCTGTTAGAGCTCTACAAGATTTTCAAAAAGTGGGATATTGATTTAATTGGGCCCATAAACCCACCTTCTCGACATTCCAAGGCAAGGTATATAATCACTACAACCAACTACCATACACGGTGAGCTGAAGTGCAACTGGTTTAGGATTTCTTTGTGGATATAGAGGTCAGTTTTATCTTTGAACATGTCATAGCTCGATTCATGTGCCCTTGGATTCTGACCAGTGACCAGGGAGCTGATTTTATCAACTAGATTGTATCGACCCTCCCTCGTGAGTTCCTCATTCAACATCACAAGAGTAGCCCCTACCATCCACATGCTAATGAAATAGTTGATTCGTTCAATAATATTTTGGAAAGGGGATTGACTAAGGTCTGTTTCACAAACCAAGAGGATTAGGATGAGAGAGTATATGGTGTGTTATGGGCGTACAAAACCACTAATAAGAAACTACACAAGTATACTTCATTCCAACTGGTTTATGGTAGATAAGTTGTTGTTCCTGCCGAGTTTATCACAACAAAATTATACATTACGCAAGTCACTCATATGATAGATGAAAAATCATTTGTGGAAAGGGTTGCAGAGTTATTCAAGCTGGATAAAGCACAACTCCTCATATATTTTCATCATACTGTCAAAAAATATCGCTAGAAGGATTGTCATGATCGAAACATCAAACACAAATCATTTTCTCAAGGAGCTAAGGTTCTCCTATACAACAGTAAATACCAAAAGCATCTTGGTAAATTACAGATACATTGGTTGGGATCATTTATTGTTTCAGAGGTATGCGAATCTGGAGCAGTCAGACTTGCGTAGCTCAATGGTATCCTTTATCCTGGCTGGGTGAATGACGCACACATGAAACCATACATCTTCTCTCAATAAGCATTGTTGTGCAACCCTCCTGTGTCAGGAGTGAAAATAGTACGTAGGATTTTCAATTATCTTGTTGTTTTCCTTTGTTGTTGGTCACGCACCAACATGTTTGGTTATTAGTCACTTTTAGAGTCTACGGGTCATTTTCAAATTATCCCGCCCAGATAACACCTTTGTGGTTGGGGAGGTCTTTCTCATGTCTACTCGTTATTACCATCGCTCGAAGCTAAAAGTTCGTGCCCATGTGATATCACATGGGTTATTAAAAGTCGTTAGTACTATTGTTGACTTGTTCATTGCTATTAGTCGTAGTCAAGTTTAATGTTACTAGTTGTCCACCCTTTTCTGGTTCACTGCCGGTGAAGTCATTATTTTCCTGATTTTTTCTGACGTCTCGTCATCCACTTTCCACCAATGTGTTTAATTGCAAAAACCATTTCACAGATTTCGTTGCAGTGACAAATATTTTCAACGTTAATGTTATTTCTTATTAACTTGTGAAATTCAATGTATGTTGTTGTGTCACCTTTTTATTAGCTTCTATAAACATCTTAGTCGCCCAATAGGTAGGGTTATTCTATTTTCTTTGTGAAAATTTCATACTTAGCCTTGGAGGCGCAGGTGCAACATGTAAACTTGTCCCGACCATGACTTTGTCCCCATATCTGTTTCGTTTACTTTCGAGACCATGCCAGGATGGTTCACATTGTCGGTAAGGGGTCATTCCCCAAAGTTGCTAACCAGGTTGTTGCACCAATTAGGTCCACTGTCCTTGAGGAATTCATTGACCCTCATGTCCAAGTCATCGACGATCTCCATAGGAAGGTCGAGCACACTTGTCTAATGGACGTCGACTTCACAGATCCCAACCAATTCTCGCTAATGGCCATCCATGCCTTTATGGATTGCACTATTTTACAAGATGACACTCTAAGTTGGGAGTGGAATTCAGACTTCCTACCTCTATGAGTGAGTACCTTAATGAGTTTGAGTGACCTACCAGTGTTCGACACCACCGGAGAGGTGGCTAAGTGTATTAAATTGTTTATCAACCATGTGCACAATAGAACTACGTGGCTCGACAAGGGATACCATATCCATGTCAAGGACATCCATCAATTGATCGGGTTATCCATGGACGACCAAGATGTTGCAGATGGGTTCCAAGGGTGAGGAAAGCATGGTTTCAAGAAAGGTACTCTAATCCTATATGAAAAATACAACACTTGACGGGGAGGACGAGGTGCTCTCATTGAGCTCATAAAAGATGAGAAAATCTGGTGTGCCTACTACATTATTGCACAAAAATGGATTAAGAATTAAACAAGGTGGGAATGCACATTGGATGTCATAGAAATAGCATAATTTTTTAAGAATGGCGCTAGGATGAATTGGTGCCAGTATTTGTTGACAAAAATGTTCCAGGCTTGTGCATATGTTCACGACTACACGACATACTTTATTTATGGCTACCTTCTAGTCCTGTTTTCCATGTGGAAATGGAAGTCACCGTAGGGGAGGGATCTTGCTCACACGGCTGATACTCATATTTCCAAGTTGTTTGATCCCTGGAATGAAAAGTTACTTCTTACCAATCCTGAAGTGCACAATGTTGCTTTTGTGCAATGTCATGGAGACATGGTTAATGAGACCCAACGGTTGAGGATACCACAATCCATCCTCAACAACCACATGCACCACATTTGGTTTGGGATGGTTCGGGACCATACATTCATGCACCCATTGGGAGCGGATCCTGCACTTTTCCACATGACTTCTCTTTTGTTCTACCTAGACGATGCCACATTTGATAAGGAAGTCAAGCTCTAGGTAGGGGTCATAAGAGAAGAGACTCTGAAATGGATCAAATACATTATTCCAACAGTTGCATTCTAAGCTACTCCTGTGTAGACATCAGCTTCTGCCACCATTTCAGGAAAAAGGGACAGAACCCAACACAACTCAGATGAGGAGCCTGAGGAGGATGATGAAGAAAAATGATCGCAAGGACCACTACCAATCCCCTTTTCAACAATTCTGGATGATGCAAAAATATCTGGTAATAAATTCAGGGAAGTCCTCGCCTATGCTTTTTCTTTCAAGAATCCAAGAACATGTTCTCCTGCCAAACCATCATGTGAACCAATTATTACTGAGGCTACCCCTATGTCTTCACTGCCACCCATGTCTCATTCGATTCCACCACCACCAATATTCACTACCCTGCTTCAAGTTCGCACCAAGAACCCTTCTACAACATCAACTATCTCTCTACCTTCTATTATCCATACTCTAGATGATCCACCCGAGCATGTCCAATCTAATACCATTGTTGAGGAATGCCTCATTCATCAAAATGGAAAACCCATTCATCACTCCACCTCAAATCTACCATCCCCATCCCATACACAAGCAAAAATATTTGAGCATGTTGATCCTTTTAGTATACCTGTTAGCATTATCACTACTCCGCTCATGACTATTGTACCCCAAGTCTCACAAGCCCAAGGTCCTATGGAAAAATTCCCAAAGACTGTCTCCATACCTCAACTAGATACAGAGCCCGAAATGCAATTCCAAATGGACTTGGACACCTTCACTAACCCCCTCAATGGCCACGATGACACCCATTCCGCACAAAGAATGAAATGTTTAAAGGAACAAGTTGCTTCAATTTTTCAAAACCCACAACAATGTCTTTCTCTACTAGATCTCTTTCTGGAGAAACAAGGGGTTGTTGCCACACTACCACTGGAAGTACAGTCCAAGCTTGCAAGAAGTCTTCAAGATTAGTCTCCTTCCCCGAAAAGTGCATGTACTCCCATTTTTTCTAAACAATCCATTGCAAGTGGCCATCCACTTGCGACACGGCTCCCATTGGATCCATATACTCTGAGTAGTGATCTATATGCTTGGGATACACCTCAACTTTTGCAGCTTTTGAGGACTTATGTAGATCAGCTAGAACAAATAATTGTTGTTGTAACATAGGAAAACAAAGACTTACTACAATAGGATGACTAGTTGAAAGAGAGACTTACTTCAGCTAATGCAACAACAACTTACGAACGAGGCATGTGGGAAACCACTGAGTCCACCGTTAAAGAAATGTCTAGTAGGGTCAGTGATGCTTGGCCTACCTTTCACAAGATAATGCTTCAACTCCAAGAGGACCTCGACCAGGTTGTGATATAGCTAGAGTTGAGCTTGTCGTTAAGGCATGGACCCATGTAGAAGATAAGACTTAGGACCTATGGCAACAACTAGAGGCTATCCAACTAAAGAAACAAGAGCATCTAAGGAGATGCTAGAGAAAATATCTAAGGTTGTTGTAGAGGGAGATGTTGTGTGGAATTCTTTGCATCATTGAACTGTAGATTGTAGTCACCTCTTCAAGCTAGTTAACGACTGGGTTGGTTTGTTGGAGCGTCGCAGTAAACTAATGGAGGAACTTCGATCCCAAATCTGACAGATGAACCAGGAGGTGAAGTTGATCACAGATCCCATTGAGATGAGTGCTAAATTTCTAGAAATTAAACAGGTCGATGAATTCTTGGATACTTTGTATGACACCAATCAGGCTTCCAAGAAGGAACTTTGGGAGTTTAATCCAGCAGTCCAGGACACCTATTTCAAGATCCAAAAACTTGATGTAGTGGAGAAATACAAATGGAAAACATTGATGGACATGAATCCCTCAGTCCCGGATGTCAATGTAGCACAAGAATTTGTTGCAGGAGCATTGATCCCGCTGTGCAAGTGGAAAGATCGTGTCAATCGGTATGATAGTTTCAGGCAACAGGCAGTCCAAGTCATCACTGAATTGGACCCTTCGTTTGAGGGAGGCCAGAGTGAAGAGATGAAGACTCAACTCGGGATGAGTCAAGGTTTGTGGTCGGGGCCTATTGGACCCTCCATTTTTGGAGAAGACTCGATTTTGCATAAATATCATAGAGGGAAAAGAAGATAAAACTAGCGGTAGGCTACGACTAGCGGAAAATAGAGAAATGCAGCGGAAAGCCAACATAAGGTGATGCGTCAGAATTCCAACATGGAAAGCATACATGAGCCAGATGGACATAAAAGTAGAAGAAGCCGGAACATTCAATAGAATGCTAGAAGAAGGAAGAATTAAGAAAGAACAACACCAGAATGAAGAAAGAAAGAATTCCACGGAAAAAACCCGATAGCGAGCAGTTATGTAATGGGTTGGGATTAAGTTAATTGAGGATTAGTTGGTTGATGAGTCATTCTGGGTTTTGCTATAAATCGTTATCATTCTTATGAATTTTTTTTCTTTATAGCTCTCGACTGTTGTATTGATTTTAGAGTTACGAATATTGTAAATGCTTGTTGTGATCATACCAATTGTGGGAAAACCATATATTGAGTTTATAGTTGATATGTTCTTCTTTGTACAAGATGGAAACATAACTCTGTATTAGATGTTATAAAATGATATTAATATAAGAGAGGATTGGACCCCTAAAGTTTTGATAAATGGTGTATGTATCTTGATGAACTATGTATGCTTCTTTTGCGCAAGTCTTTGTTATGCATCTTGGATCTCTTCACTATGTACATGCCATTGTTGATCTTTTTGGTTACTTTACTTTATGTATATCTATTCATGTATGAAGTTGGCATCATTGTATGTGTTGTGTAAATCCGTTTAGACTGTGTCTTCCCTGTTTACCGTCCCAACCCCGTGATCGATTAGCTAGGTTGTGTTATTCCCACCACTGAATTCTCTTCAACCTCACTCCATTTCACATAAGTCTCGGTATCACTTCGGGTGAGACCTCCTTCCCTCGCAAAATCTTGAATATGCCAGTGCTCTAGACTAGATCGGTGCCTTTGTTGGCAAACTCTGAGAGCCATGGTCTCCAATCATGCGCCAACACGTGTTGGGTATGTGTTATATTATTTTCATGATTATACCATGTAATATACATTGGAATGGGTGCAAGGGGGGGTGCTCGACTCCCCCTTCAAGGGCGTAGCTCTCGAGAGAAAAAAATGGGTTTTTTTTGGTATGTTTTTGGCCTGTTATTGGCAAGTTTTTGGTGTTTTTTATCAATGGTTTTTCATCCCATTGTAGTGTAATTCCGACAAATGAACCTAATCCAGGTCAAAGGATTGGGGTTTTGGATGCCATAGAATCCTATGTATTGTATTGTAATGGTGAAGTTAATACAATGAGAGTTAGAGGTACATCCCTAAGCATTTGTTGGTTTCCCAGTTAAGGGTTTCCCTAGTAAATTTAGGAGTACTATGTGTTAACACTATTGTTTTCTTTTTGTTTTCTAAATAATTTGTGTGTGCGTTGTTATACTGTAAAGGTTTGAAATGTATAGAGTGGGAAATTTATCATGGGGAAAAGGCTAATTAGAAAAAAAATGACCTAAAATGCCATGAATAGCTTAGATTAGATCTACCAATATAGATCTAAAATCCATGCTCCATCATGATGAAGAGTATTTTCAGGAAATCAAAGACTACAAAGTGTCACAAACAATGTATATGTGGCCCACTAATATAGATCTAAGGGATTAGATTGTATTGTAGTAGGTAGGATCATTTGTCCCAGATAAAAGTTTTCCAAATGCCATGACTAGTGGATCGAGAATCCACTAAAGAAATATCTACGACCAATTTTTTTTAATAGGAGAAAGGTCGATATGAGATTAAAAAGTTTGAAGTTTCCAAAAACAACCCATATTAGCTTCATCGTGATCAAATCTACAACTTGTTTATCATTGTGGGGGGAGGGTTGATTAAGGGTAGGATATTATAAAATTTCACGAACAACCAAGATTTTCCTCAGCATTTCATATCTATGGTTGATAGTGCTTCATGAGAGGTAAGTTCATTAGGAAATGAAAATAACAAAAGTGCCATGAATGGTGGATCTTTTCCTTGCCAAGATAGATCAAGGGCTTACATATCATTGTAGGGTATAGGATTTTTGGGAAACAAAAGGAGGTAAATGGTCATGAACAATAGATTTGAGCCCTGCCATTTTGGATCTATGATGGAGGTTTCATCATGCAAGGAAGGGGCCATCATGTTAGCACATCAAATCAAGAGTTAAGTGGTGGAGGTCTAATACAAGTGCATCGGATAATGGAGATAGATTGATAATGAATGGTTTGTGTATTATAAAGGATGGACATACAAGTCTTTACCAAAGGGGCAGGCCTCCATAATTTAAAATCACTAGTGTATGTGGTACACACACATAAATTGTGAATTTGGGAAGGTGGTTTCTAAAACCATAAGTCTCACCTTCACAAACCAATTTTCAAACCTAAGGTGGTTTCTATGGTTATTAATGGTATTTTCTCCATGGAAGTCAATATTCCTTCCCACCTAATCCTGGGAAAATGAAAATAACTCACTTTCCAAAAGGAAGGTTTGTTGGGGGGTTGAAAGGTGTAATTAAAAGCGCTACAAATTGGTATGTATTCCACTCGACCAAGATATATGACCCACATTTATGACCTAATCTTGGGCTCAATTTTCTCTCAATAGTCTATAAGAGAATATTTTTCTCATTTCAAGAAGGTTGATAAGAGGTTCAAGTTAGTAGAAATGAGGGTGAAATACAAGCAAGAAGCCTACAATATCACTATTTTTGTAGCAACAAGTGAAAATCTCCTTCTACTTTTCTTCTTTCATCCTTATTCTCATTGTAAACATTATTTGAGGAATAAACATTACTAACTATACACTACTCAGGAAAACACAACAACAACACCTAACAA
>CBVK0100131614.1:0-19354 GCA_900067695.1 Picea abies | reverse complement strand
GGAATGCAACGAAACCAAAGACAACCTATGCGGAATGGCTCATAATGATGGAATATGATCATCAATGCAAGATGGACCCCACAATGCCTCTCAAATACCCCTGTACTCACTCTAGCACCCATCTGGCTACTCTAGTCATCATAAATCTTTGCCCTGTGATGATGTCCCAAAGTGGGGACATTACAAAAAGTTGGTGCTGAGAGAGTAGGTAGACAACTTGATCCACATGAGTAAGATGGTCTATCTAGGTTTTTCTATAGATGAGGATATCATCAAAGAAAACTAAGACAAAATGATGGAGAAAATGATGGAAGACATGGTTCATGAGGCTCTGGAAGGTGGAGGGGTCATTACACAAGCCAAAGGGCATGACCAAAAACTCATAGTGGCCCTCATGAGTGTGAAAGTCTATGTTGGGAATGTCTTCCTATTTCATGTGTATCTGTTGATAGCCTGAGTGAAGATCAAGTTTGGTAGAGAATTGGGCGCCACTCAATTCATCCAGGAGGTCATCAATGACAAGAATGGGAAATTTGTCTTTGATGGTCAGTTTGTTGAGAGCACGGAAGTCAGGACACATTCTCCAAGAACCTTCTTTCTTCAGTACCATGATGATTGGAGACGAGTAAGGGATTGTACTAGGATGGATGACGCCTATAGTAAGGAGTTCCCAGACCATTTTCTCAATTTCATTTTTTTGTGCAAAGGGGTGGCGATATGGATGGATATTGGGGGGAAGTCTTCCTGGGGCAAGGGGAATGGAATGATCATGAACACCTCAGGAAGGAGGGAGTCCTTGGGGAGTGGAAAATACCGTTTGATGTTTAGAAAGGAGGGCTTGGAGGTCTTGGGGCACTGGGGGTGTCTCTGTGGATTGTATGGCATGGAGTTGGGCAATGACACCAGAATGACCTTTTTCGAGCAGCTTTTCCATGCGATGGGAACTGATGACCTCAGGTGAACCAGTAGTGATACCTTGGAATTTATATTGGTGTCCTTCTTGGTCAAATTGCATGGTTAATTTCTTAAAATCCATGAGAATGGGACCCAAAGTCCTTAGCCAGTTTTCACCCAACACAATGTTGCAACCTCCCATGTCAATAGCAAACATATGGGATTTTAGGTGGTAGTCACCGATTTGGAGACACACATTTTCACAGTGCCCGCCAAATTTCATAGAACCACCATTGGAAATCATGATTTGGAAATTGTTGACAGCATGGTTGTAGCAATGGGTTTCTTGGGCAATGCGGCGATGAATAAAATTGTGGGTGCTGCCACTATCAACCAAAATGAAGACCTTTCGGTGCTTGATCTAACCGATTAAATTGAGGGTTTGGGGGGCATAGAAGTTGGTGAGAGCATTGAGGGAAATGATCAGTTCCACTTCGGGAGGGTCGGAGGGAGGGTTTATGTCAGTGATTTCTAGTGGCTTGGGCACAAGGGGAGTTTCAATATCCTCTTCCAGAATATCCTCAGAGATGGCCATAAAAAGATTTTGTTCCTTACATTTGTGGCCCGGGAAATATTTGTGATCATGATTATAATAGAGGCCTTTGAGTTGGCGTTCATCCATTTCAGCCCTGGTCAATTTTTGGATCTTTAATGGGGCGGAGGGAGTAGTGGGGTTTACTGGTTTAGGGCGAGGGATAAAGGAAGGCTTATGGTTTTGAGAGGAAACAATTTGTTGTGCTTCTTTAGCTTTTTTAGTAGCCTCCACCCAACTTGTAGGTCTAGCCATGAGGACATGGGCCCGAATATCCTCCTTGAGGCCACTGATAAAACCTTGAGGCCACTGATAAAACACTCTCGAAAGAAAGCATCATTCATGCCCTATGTTCGAAAAGCCAAGCGCTCAAATGTAGCGATGAAGTATACTATTGTTCCTGATTGTTTCAATTTTTTCAAACGAACCAAATGGTTGGTGTCAGTGTCAAAGTGTTCATAAAGGTCAGTCACAAATTGGGTCCAAGCAATATACCCTTGACGGGAAGTTTTTCTCTATTGCCACCATTGCCAGCGTTCTTGATCTAGATGGAGAATACCATATCGGAGTTTGGTCAAGTCATCTGTAATGTTGTAGAAAGAGAAATAATGTTCCATTTGAGTGACCCAACCAGTGGGGTTCGAGCCATTAAATTTGGTTACATCCACTCGCAGAAGGCGTATGTCCCATTGAAAGTGATGGGGCTGAAAGGTATGGGAATGGGAAGAAGTTTCACCTTCAGTCTTTGTATGTGCGTCAGGAAAAGGGTCATCGGTAGGGATCTTTAGTTTGGTGCAGATTGATGCAAAGACAGATTCAAGCTGGGTGGTCAGTTCTTGTTTGAATTCCTCCATTGCAGACTGCACAGATGCATTTATGGTGGTATTGATGGATGTATCACAGGAGGCAATAGTAGCACTGAATTGTTGCACTTCTTTTTGGGTCTTGAGGAAACTAGATTGCAAGGTTTTGAAGCAAGACTCTAGTTCTTGGCTATGGGTATGGGCCATGAGGATGGGTGAACTGAAAAGGGAGTAGGTGAGATCATAATTTTTTGCAGAAAAATGATATGGATGAATGTGATAAGGGAGAATAGATGAATCTAATGGAATGAGTCTCAAATAACGGTGAAATTTTTTTTTTACAGCTGTGGGGTTATACTTCGGTCTGAAGAATGATGCAGTGCTGAAATCCCCAAATTCGTAACCAGAAATAAATGTGTATTTACTTGGCAACCTGAACACAGCTACGCAACAATAGATCTGATCGGTTTAATTTGTTTATGTTTATGTTCCCCAAGGTTTAGGCATTCAAGGGTTCTACAGAAAAGGGTTTTCCCTGTGCTATAGCTCTCTAATATACATGTGGGGTCCAATAGTAGTACTCGACCCAATATCTCAGGGCACTAACTAAGGAGGATAGACCGAGTAGTACTCGACCCAATATCTCAGGGCACTAACTAAGGAGGATAGACCGTACCCTTAGCCATACTACCCGACTACCCAGGTACTAGAGAGTATCTTCATGAGTGTTGTTCTCGGTGACACTATAGCAGTCCAGCGATTGATAGGTTTATCTAAATAGGGCTTCAGGAAATCTAGGCTGATTCGTACATAGGTGATGTCTGATGCACTACCACTCAAAGGGGTACCAACATGGGTTACAAGGGTGGCCAACTGATGTGCACTTAAGAACCACTTGTATTTCTTGCGTGTATGAATCCCTCAACTGCGGGTTTATGTGCATAACGATAGATCTCTATGGCTTAAAGATGTCAGAATACGTCTCTACCCCCCAAAAAAAATACCCACAATTTATGCCAAGGAAAGTGCTCTGATACCACTTGCAAGATACCAGATATAATAAATACGCAAAACAGAAATAAAATGCTAGAAATGGCAGAATAACAGTAATATAACCAACATAATCTCCACAATAACACATAAATAATATGAGAACAACAAGTGAAATAGCACTTTGATTCATAAAGCAATGTTCACAGACCTCTTCGAGGGGGAAACCTCCAGTCGAGCAGCGCTCTGTTACAATAATCTCCAAGCTAGGGTTTTCATACCCTTGACCCTTATTTATACTAAATATGTCTATTAAGAGAAGCATCTAGAGGAAGACCCTTCTAGAATCAAAAGCTTCTATTAGGTCTTCTTACATCCGCCTTATTTTATTTTATTGAAAGGCCTTATTAATATTGACCTTTATTACATCCGAATGCATTGATCTACCTATGTGCGGGTTAGGACCTTAACACCATGAGTATCAGCCCTAAATTTTGATGGACATCTCCACCATCCTTTGATTAAATCAGGATAAGTTCAGTCTACCTCAGTACACTCATTCCTTTGAAATTCAACTATAAACTCGACATTGTAAATATATTTAGGATTAGGTGAGAGCTTGTACATTACTTGGATATGTTCAGGTTTGAATGAGTCGATAACAACCGACTGATCATTTAGAATACTTCTCATCGAAATATCAACCTTTTCTAGAGCTCAACTAATCATGTCATTGTACTCCACAAGCCGTGGACGTGCTACAATATTTTGAAGCTCGGATTCGGCTATGTCCTGAAGGTTATTCGCAAAATCATTTGGGGAATTTTTGATTTCATAGTCCAGAATTTCATAGATTTGCCTCCAGGATTTGATTGAGTCGATAACATGTGGTGTTGTGTTGGATATGATATCTACCTCTGGACTGCAAATATCAATTGTATCTTCACTCTTCTTAGGTGCTTTCTTTGGTGCCATGACTTTCGTATCAGAATGAAAACCTGTCAAAGAAGAGAGGTGTATGAGTTTGGTTGAATGCATCTTACACCTGATAGCATGAACCAGGATAAATTGCGAAACACAGACCTTTAATTCTTTTTTTAACTCATTTAATGATGAAGGTACTGATGTAGCTGACAAGAACTTAATATCTTAAATGAAATGAATATTTTTGAGATACACATTAGTGTCTCATAAATCATCAGTTATCCGTTATTAATGTGGTCGTATTTCGACAATCCTAGATTCAAAATTTGAAAGATTTCATTCAACGGTACCGAAATTAAGAAAATACCTAAGAAGTTTAATTACCGTTAATTGTGTTTTTAAAACAGAGTTAGTTCAGTTTAAATGATGATTATGGTTCGAGACTTCGTGTTTTAGGGTTTCGGGGATCGTGGATACATGAGGTATGTCATCGCCAAACCCCGATTCCCGAAATTGCGAAATCACGATGAAATTAGGTTAGGCCATAACTTTCGTATTAGTAACTTAATTAATCAGGATTAAAAACTAACTTCCATTATTTTGGGAAATCGGGGATCAAGATTTCATGATTCAATATGAATGGAAAACATATGGTTTCGAGTAAGCCCAAATCTCGAAAGATTTTAAATATTGCTAAACAACTCCTTTAGGGTGTAAATTACCGTGATTAAAAATAATTTTACAGAATGTGCGTCAGGACTTTTAAAACACTTTTGGTTTTTTTCCGTTGATTATTTAAAGAATAAATCTTGTCGAGATTTCGGTACTAGACTTTTGGAAATGATAACGAGGGTTATGCTTTATGAAAAGATGAAACCCGAAAAGGAAAGTTTTAGTCTTAGAGATAAAAACTTTAAAAACCGTTTCAACATAGGCTCCAATTGGGGACCTTGTCTCCTTGTGGGACAAGGAGAATGAGTAAACTTAGTGCCTTTATTGGGTAAATGGAGTCAAAGGCTTCTTTCTGCGGAACTTTCTTAGGAAGGGGATACAGAGGGAATTTTTTTTTCCGTCTTTACTTCTGAAAAGATTTTCAAAACTCCCAATGTTGTAAACTCAACTGCAATCTCATTCATGATCTTCTCCTTCTCACTACTAAATTTAAGTCTGCTTTAAGATGATCAAAACAATCCTAGGAAATCTAACAGATCTTGCGGCTTTTGGCTTGCATCAAATGAAGTAAATTTCATGTTTTTAATCGGAGAGCCCTGTTTGCACTTGGGATGCAGATCCGGTTTTGAAAAGGCTGGTAACTAGAGTAGAGTGAAATTTACGTATGACATCCTTACAAATACCTCAGATATTGCTTCACTGCCAGCAATCCTGTTCAGTACCCCGATGAAGTTATCTGTCCCTTTTTATTGAATTTCCTTTCACCACTTCAAATCATAATTATGCATTTAAATGCTGAGACGAGGGCAATCATTTATGAATTTCCTTTCATCATCTTCTTGTACTAGATGGGGGCAATCAAATATGAATTTCCTTTCAACATCTATCTTATATTTTACTTTTTGAATACGAAGTGGGGGCAATCAGTGGTACTAAGTATACCATGGATGATACCTGTGTAAAATTTGCAATGGAGCTCTGTCAACTTGCTTTGATTACCCTGGATCAACCTTTTCTTAACTTTCAAAGCACCTTATCCCACAGGGAAAATGGGAAAGATTACTTCCAAGGGCCTTCCTTCAAGAAAGCCTCAATCCTTAGAAACTATTAAGAAACCTAGGAGAGTCAGGATCAACCTACGCATAACTTTGTTTAGTTGGAGAGTGAGGAGTTATGAGGACTGGCTTACCTTTTAAGATCTGTTTTCCAGCTTCCAAAGCTAAGATGTAATCTCTTCTCCCTCTGTGGGAAACCCAGAAAGATGCTTAGTTTTTTAAGAAGGTAAAATCAAGGGTAGAAAGGGGCGATAGAGAAAGACCTAGAAATCAAAAAACAGGGGTCATAGATTAAACCCAACTCTTGGAACCCTTCTCAAAGACGCTTTACTCTCTCTGCTTATTTTAATTACCTCCTATCTTTATCTAGGTGAAATTATTAGGACCCAGAGTAAGAACTCGTTCTTTTAGTGACATATCACACTTATAAGACCATCACCACACTTTAGAGACCTTCGTTTGAAAAATATACTTCTCTCGAATTCGCACCTTTGCCTTACCATTTTCGTTCTCTTTTGAAATAACGAAAAATATTTTCTATCACCTGTTTTCGATGAATTTATCTTCCGACATATGGTTGTCTATTTGCTCCTTTTGCTTGTTTGGGATGCAAGCCAGGATCCTGTAAGGAAACAATACAAAAAGTATCAGGGCTTTTAAAGAATTGAATGCATTGAAAATTTCATATTCCTACTAGAAAAACATTGACCTATTTTATTTTTGACGAAAGTAGACTTACCAAAGAAAATTATGAAATATAAAAAAAAGAAAACACAAACCGGTATATACAGTGGGAATTTTGGAAACCAATTATTTCATATAGTGTTATAAGTAACGCCCGTTGACAGGGGCGTTGAGGATTTTACCGTCCAAATTCTCTAACAGAAACAATTTTTTTTTCTTTAGGAGCTATGATCTTGAACGATCCGTACTAGATGTGATCAAATTTACCATGTTTTGCCGAGTCTTCCTTCCTAGCATCCCATTTTAAAACCAAATCCGTGGGGAGAAAATCTCTGTCTTTGGCCTTACGATTGAATAGCGCTTTCATGTTGTCCTGGTATTTTTGCAACCTTTCGTCCACTTCAGCCCTGTGTTGTTGGACTTCAATCAACTGGTTTATTCTTCTTGTGACATGATTTGGTTCTTCTTTCTCATCTTACCAAAGTTTCATTACAGGAAGCACTATATTTATAGGTAATACTACATCGGTCCCGTACACCATTTGGAAAGGAGAAGTGTCCATAGACTTTTTCGTGGCTATCTGATTTGCCCACAAAACATACTTCAAATGCATATGCCAATATTTCTTGTTTTCGCTCAACACTTTCTTAATTATATTGATTATGCTCTTGTTTGAAGACTTGTCCAGCCCATTTCCCTGGGGGTAATATGCCGTGGAATGACCAAGCACAATATTGTACTTTTGGCAAAAACTGACCATAGCCATAGATTTAAAGGCCCGGGTGTTATCTGTGACTATCTTTCGGGGGCAGTTGAATCTAGACAAAATGTTCTCTTATAAGAAATCTATTACCACTGAATCCATAGCCCTTCTAGTTGGAATAGCCTCCACCCATTTGGTGAAGTAATATGTAGCAATCAGGATCCATTTATGTTGAGCACTAGAATGAGGATTAATTTCGCCTATGAAATCTAATCCCCATTGTTGAAAAAGGGCTTCCATTTTGACCGGAACCAACGACATTGCTGGGAGTTTATGCTTACCTGTGAACAATTGGCAAGGGTTGCAGGCTCGGACCTTGGCGTTGATTTCTGAGAAATTTTTGGGCCAATAATATCCTACCCTCAGGATCTTATAAGCCATTTCCCTCCAGGCGTGATGTCCTCCACACATTCCTTCATGAAATTGGCTTATGACCTTCTCTATTTTTTATTCAACCAAACAAACCAACAAGAAGTCAAGTGGGTCCTTCCAATACAATTGTCTTTCAGATATATAGTACTTGACCACATGCATCTTCAACATTTTGGATTTAGATGAGGGTAAGTCACTCGGGCACTTCAAGGTCAATAGGTAGGACACTATGTCTTTGTACCAATCTGATGAAGAAAAATTCTCTTCGATTCTGCTTTTAGTTATTTGTTCATCGAGCTCGTTCATGTCCACACACTCTTCACCTCCCTGTAGGCCATTTATTCCAAGAGCTCTGAAATTTGATTAAGCTAAGAGTTTAGCCAAACCTTGTCCATTTACTAGTCTCGTTGGTTTTATCTCTAGGTCGAATTCTTGAATTTTGGAAAGCCACGATCCTCTTTTTCCATTACTGTCGGACTGAACCAAAATGTCTTTTATGGAGCTGGTGGGTACGTATGCAATTACCGTGGAATGCAACATGTAGGTTCTGAAATCCTTTAACGCCTTCACTATAGCATATGCTTGTTTTTCCATTATATCATATCTGAGTTCAACGTCTCTAAGACTTTTTCTAAAAAAGGCTATCGGTTGCTTGAAACCTTCTTCATTTTTCTGGAGGAGTACCGTGGAAAGTGTGTGTTCGGAGGTCACTGAGAAAATAAGAAAATCCTTTAGATAATCAGGGCTTGCTAGTATGGGTGCCTCGTTTATAACCTTCTTGATGCGTGCAAACGATGCTTTGGCTTCTGCTGTCCATTTCACTTCATTGTTTTTCTTTAGCATATCTGTGATCAACTTCACGATTTCAATAAAGTTTGGGATAAATCTCCTCAAAAAATTTATTTTTCCTAGGAATGACTGAATTTCTTTTACATTCCTAGGGATATTTATTGTGTTTATAGCTTCAACTCTTTTAGGATCAATTTTAATTCCATCTCGAGACACAATATGGCCCAAAATTTTACCTTCTTGCAGAGAAAAGTGAGACTTTTTGGGGTTTAAAGACAAACCAAACCTGCGACGTTTCTCAAACGTCTGCTTGAGATGTATCAGATGATCTTCATCAAATTTAGAAAAAACAGTTAGATCATCAAGATAGAGAACCACAAATTTGTCCCTTTCGCCAATGAAGGCGATATCCATATCATGTTGGAAAGTAGCACTTGCATTCATTAAACCAAAAGGCATCTTGTCATACATAAATGTACCCCAAGGGGTGGTGAAGGATATTTTTTCTTTATCGTGTTCGTTGATGGCAATTTGATTGTACCCGAAAAACCCGTTGATCATCGACATCCTATTTGTCCCAACTACTTTTTCTAAAATGTGATCCATTTTGGTTAGGGGGTAATTGTCTTTGAGGGAGGCCTTATTTAGATTTCTAAAGTCAACACACAGTCTAATTTCCCTATTTTTCTTTCTAACCGAGACCAGGTTTTCTACCCAATCAAAGTATCTCAGTGGTACGATTATTTTTGCATCCATGAGCTTTTTGACTTTCATTTCGACCACAAGCAATAAAATAGGATTGATTTGTCTGAGTTTTTGTCTAAAGGGTTTGACACCAGGCTTCAGGGGTATCTTATGTTCAATCACAGTGGTGTCATAGGTTCTCAGATCTTCATATGACCAAGCGAAAATGTCCTTGTACTTTATAAGCAACTCCGCATATTTACTTTTGGTTTCAGGGGATAGATATTTGAATAGTTTCACCAACTAAGGGTTTTCTTTAGTACCTATGTCATAGTCCTCAACCTCTTCAGGTTGAGGTTGTAGAGTGGATCTTGAAGGGATATCATCTTGATTGAATAATCTTTCCAAGGGAATTAGGCCCTTGGGGATCTGGTTATTTTTAAGAATGAGCATTTGGTGATTCATGATTTTATCGTGGAACTCTTAAGGATCTTCCCCTTCCTGCATGATCCAAATAGGATCATTTTGGTTTTCTTGGTCAGCGTGCATTTCGGAAAACTTGTCTATTGATTCTAAAAATTTGCGAAGCTGTTCATTGTCCTCAAAGACTTGCCAATGCTGTATGTTATTCAATATAGAAGGTCAGTGCCTCATTTTTATGTGGTACTTTAGTTTAAACCCGGTGGGAGGTGTGAATGTTGAGGCTGCTTTGGCTAACACATCAGTCTGTTGGTTTTCAGTTCTTGGAATGAAATGAACCTTGACAGAGGAGAATAAATTGTCGATCAGATCCCATATCCAATTCCTATAGGACCTCAACCTAAGATGTTTGGCCTGCTACTGTCGGTTTACCTTTTTTATGATTAGCTCAACATCACCAAAGACTTCGAGGTTTTTTATTTTCATTCTCCTAGTGGCTTCTAACCCTAACACTAAGGCTTCATACTTGCATACATTATTAGTGTGGTCCTCATTCCACTGTAGTCTGTAGGAAAAGGGAATTACAAATTGATTATCGGGAGCCACAAGGAGTGCCCCAGCCCCAGCTCCAAAGTAGGATGAAGCACCGTCAAAAAACATCTTCCACACACCAGAGCTATATACATTTAAAAAAAAAATTTCTTTTTCTATTTTTTCTTCTGTACAACTTTCTTCTATACCTACCTCAATATCATCATTAATGGATAAAATACAACTACCTAAATCTTGATCAACAATATATACAGGATGGTTATTTGGGTTATGTGGATCACCTACCATGAATGCCAACCTAGTTTCTCTGTATAGATGCGTATACTGTCCTCCAAAAACTGGAATCGTAGCATATGTCATGTCAAGATGGAGAGATCCTCCAAGCTTGGCACCCCATGACCTAGATAACAACATACCATATTTCAGAGGGATATCGGCGACCACTACAAGAATGTTTTTTGCAGGCATTTGTGCCAGATTTACAACCAAGTCTTTAATCATGCCTATGCATTTGACTTTTCTTGAATCAAATGGATATAAATCTCCATAAGGCCTAGTGATTTCAAGACCTAATTTATCCATAATGGCTTTAGGCATCACATTGTGGGATGATCCAAAATCTAGCATGAAGTTATGGAGTAGGTGGTCGAACAAGGTTAATGTGATATAGAAGGGGGCAACAATGTCTTTCCCACCTTCGACATGTGGACCAAAAACTATGTTTGGCTTGTCATATTCTAAGTTGATGACATCGACTTGGCTTTCATCTTCTGAAAAGCTAATCATTTTGGCAATTTGTTTTCTGTATATAAGATTTTTAGCCAGTTAACCAAGTGAGATAGGGATTTTGATTTTGTTTATTTCATTTTACAGACTAAAATTTCCCAGGGCCTTGTTGATCTCTATGTTTGGGGCCTCCATTCCTTTCTTTTCAGCTTTTGTTTGTGGTGTGGATTTGGTTTCACTCACAGGGGCCTGTGTTTTCACGGTGGGTGTTCCTACTGACCTTGACTTGACAGGTTGTGTGTTAGCGGTGTGGGTTTTTGCTGTCTTCTTTTCAACAACCTTTGGTGATGCTTCATTAGTTTTTCCCCTAGGCAAGATCTTTTTTTTTGGGGCAGTTGGAAGACTCTTGTTCCTAGGTCTTAAATTGTATTTCTCATGTAGTTCGACTATAATATCATCTGCGATACCCTGATAGGTCAAATCTTTAGAAGTACTGTTGCTAACATCGTCTTCCGATCTAATTTCTTTATTTAAGGATTTTTCATAATCTTGTCTTGATAAATAGGGTGATTTACTATCGTTGCCAAGATTATTTATATCCTCATATAACTCTTCAAAATCTTCTAGGTCTTCCTCTCCAATGAAGTTTTCACTTTTGAAGGGGGTTGGAATTTTTTGATCCTCATTCTTAATTGTTTTCTGTGGGGCCTGAGGATTAGGATTCCTTCTGAAATTCTTCCTAGGAAAATGATCCCTTTTTGATTTATCTAGTTCCATTTTTGAGATATTATTTGACAGTTCTCTAATTACCTTAGCCATCTTGTCTATTTTATTTCTCGAGGATTTCCCCAATCCTGAGGATCCACCTTGTTCTTTGAATTTTCTACTTTCTTTGTTCCCAGTTTCTATTTTTTCTTTTAACTTCCCTGATGCCATCATGTTTGATTCGATTTCTAGGGCATCATATTGCATTTTCATGAGATCTGCAGATCTCCTTTCTCTCAATAATAGAGAGAAATTAGTATCAAAGGCTCCAACAAAAGTCACCTTTTTTGTGGGTTGAGAAGGTTTGACCTCAATCGGGATTTTATTATACAACTTGTTAAACCTTTGTGTGAACTAGAGAACTGATTCTGAGTTTTTCTTTCTAAGGGCTCCAAATTCGGTTAGGTAATAGAGGTGGTATCCCCTTTCCCCCATTGTCTGCTAAAAGTGTTTTCAAGCTCTTCGTAAGATCTTAGAGATCTTTCTACTAAGGCTTGGAACCAGGTCCTGACCTGTCCTTCAAAATTCTGAATGAGGAGTCTAGAATAGACATCTTCATGTTTGATTCCAAGGATGTCAGCAAATTGGTCAAAGAAATTTATGTTTTCTTGAGCAGTTAAATCTCCTTCCCCTGTAAATTTGGGAAGGCTTTTCATATAATTTTCGGGAAGGTCATGTAGGGGAACCGGGAGGACAAGGGGGGCATATCTGGCAGCTACCTTAGCAAATATTCTAGGAAGCAGTGCTTGGCTGCCTGCTGGTCCTCCTGGGGCACCTCCTCCAACTCTTGTGCCTCCATGTGTAGCCATTGATGGATTTGAGGCTGAAATTCAGAGTGTGTGAGGAGAAGGATAACGAAATTTTGGGGTATATACTTCAGGAAAAGAGAACGTATTGTTTGAAGAGGGAAGCAAGAAGGATCTCTCAAGTGTTTCCTTAACTTTCAACTGTGTAAAATCAGGACGACAACAAGTATGTATGGGTGAAATGATATGTCTAAGGGATCTTCGTGATTTTAAAATATTTTCCGGATCAGAGACTAGCAAGGTCTTCTTATCGTCCGGGTTATTTCTGGTGTTCTTTCGGCTAAAAGCTAGTTTATTTATCGTGGAGTCGACAAGTGAAAAATGAAGTTAGCCTTAGAAGGTTTTTCTATCTTTGTTCACTATCAAAGAAAGAAAATGTTAATGTCATTCTTCCCAGGGAAAAGTTTCGTTTCTTTGTTCCTTGGCAACGATGCCAAAAAGATGTTGTTCCCGAGTTTATACTTTAAGGCTCTAAAGTATACCGTCAAGGCATCCGAAAAGATAAAGAGAATTAAGGGGTAAGAATCAATTGTGAAGGGTAAATTAGAGTTGGTTTCTCAACTGTCTCTGTCCAGCTTCCCATTGTTCTTGGATGTTGATATCTCTCTCAATAATTGCCCATGAGCATTCTAATTCGACCAGGGTAGTTGTTGTTTGTAGGATAGTATTAAATAAGTTCAAAGTAATGCTAGTTTGATCTTGAAGGCCAGGTTCTATATTAGGCTGTCTATTATTTGGAACAGTCATGGGGAGTAAAATTGTATTGAATTATAAAATGTTTAAAGATTTGTTGCTTTAGTTTTGAGGGATGAAATAGAAAAGGAATTTTGGAACTCAAAATAATAACACAATAACAGTAGAGGTTGTTTCCTGTACTTGAAGTAATTTGAGTATAGTAAAATAATAAAAAAAGTAACACTGCCGAAAAATATGAGGCTTTAATCATGAAAAAATCTCATATCATAACAGAAGAAGGAGAGAAAAAAGATATTTCTAATGAATATAAAATATAACCATCCAAATGACCTATAGGTCTTGAAACTGCTGATAGCAATCACAGAGGAAAAAATGTAAATGATTAGATAATCAAATAAATTCAAACTACAATAGAAGTTTGAGTTAAACTATAGCTGATCATTCATTAGAAAGACATGAAAAGAAAGATGTTGAAAGATATCAAAAACAGAGTAAAGGAACACATAGCTTCAAGTTGACAGAATTCATAATCTCTTTTGCATTATCTGTATCACTGTAAATTGGAAAACGTCTAATACAATTGGCTCCCCAAAAAAAAAAATCCCGTTCTCAGTCTTGTGAAATTATATTTATACATGATCACCAAACTTTTTTTTTTTTCTGTTTGTGATTAACTAACTTCCAAATACTAACAGTTACATGAATGTGAAATACTTAACCATTTATATTTCTATGTTTATCTTCTTTGATTAATTTCGATGATGAAATTTTCAAAATAATAATTTATTTCTTTGTTTATGACACTCCTTCTTTTGTTTTGAGACAATCAATACATTTTCCCAAGAGCTGCACCAACGCCCTAGGAGCCTCTAGAATGTCTTTCGCCTCAAATAGGAAGAATTTTCTCTGTAGTCCTAGTAGATGGTCGTCAACTATCTTTCCTGTAAACTCAATAGTTTGTAACTTTAAATTCGGCTTCACCATCCACCTATTAATTTGTGTAACATCAATTACCTTTATCTGTGAGATTTCTATTTGAATTTCATCTAGATTCTCCTTGAAATTTAATTGATTCCTTCCAATGTTGATTTGTCTCAATAACCCAGGACAATTGTCTCTTCCAATGTTCAACGAAGTCTTATCTAGAAGATCGAAAATTGCTTGGAAACCATCGTTAACCTCTTTAGTTATTCTCTTGTTTTCGGCAAGGCTTGCCTCTCAAACCTTGAGTATTATATCCCCTTTGATCTGCTCTGAAACAGATAACTTTTCATTCTTTCCGATCTCCTCTTTTGTTGAAAGAATCATTGCCTTTTGAAAAGTGGTTCTGGCTACTTTTGCTTCCCTCGCCTTTAAGAGGATACTGTCAAAGGATTTGCTTGTCTCCTGAAAGTAAGTCTGAATAATTTCTAGCTCAGAGATCAATCCCTGTTGCTCTTTTTCTATTTTTTCATGTATTTCCAATGCCTGGGCTTGGAAAGTTTCCATCTCTACCACTTGATTTTGGATTGAACTCATCTTGTTATGTAATTGTTAATTCATTTCTTCCTAATGTAGGACCTGTGCTTGACTGGCCTGTATCTTCATGTTCGCTTCATTTAAGCTTGTTATTAGTATTTGAATCTCCTGTATGTCACTAGTTTTGGCTCGTTCTAGCCCTTTGTTTATTTCCATACTGATACTTCTTTTAGTCTCCCTTAATTGACTTTGTAGCTGGGCTATCATTTGGTATTTTATTATAACCTAATCCTCAAACTGCTTATAGAGTGTAAATTTGCTGATGCAAAGGCTCCCATTGTGCCTGCTATTTCTATAGCGAATTCCCCTTCTTCAAGATTTTGTCCATCTACAATAATCGTATGATTTTTTATCATCATGTCTCGTCTTAGATGCATTGCCTATTTCAAGATAGCCTTTCTCTTTTTACTAAAAAAATAATCGGATGAAGGAATTTCGCCTCTAGAAATAGGTTCGAGATCACTAACATATAGAGCTCTCTCTTGGGGGTTTCCATAGGTAGACTACAATGGGGTCAAAGAAGTAATAGGGTTTCCAAGCTTCGTCGATACCGTTCCTCCTATTTTTTTGGGAAAATTCTCAGGGACTTCTGGAGATGTTTCCAACTCCTTTCCTTTCCCTGACTCTGAGTTCTTGATTTGTAGAACTTCTGTTCTTAGTGAAGGCATTTCATTCTCCTTCAAACTTTCCTTTGTATTTTCTTTATCCTGTGAATCTGATTCAAAACGTGAGGGAGGTCCTTCCTTCTCTGGAGGGGGAATTGTGTATTGACCTTGCAATATATTTGGTAAACAACTTTGCCTATGGATTTGGAAGGTCATAAACCAGTCTGTAAGTCGGGTGGTAATGCCCGTACTCTATTTAATACTTCCTCATAAGTTTTGACCTCTTTGAACATATCATCATAAGTGGATCTTTCATGTTCATAAGCTTTCATACTGCAGTGTATCAGGTGTTTGTTCACAAGTTGATAAGGGTCATTCTTTATGTGCTCAATATTTACCATTTTGATTTCTTCGAGCGCTTCTACTTCCACCTTGGAATGGCCCAAGTTTCATAATGAAAATTTCCCGATATGCACAGGGAAGATTGTCCATGATTTATTTTGAGCCACCTTTAGCTCTATTCCGATACCACCTTTCACTATTTGGTGTGCTGCCTCCCTCAATACCAGTCTGTCTAGGAGAAATTTTGGAAGTGCATGAGGAGGAACTGAGCACCCATAAACCCTGATGTAGAAGAAAATTTCTTCGATGAACCAGTCAGCTATTTCCCTGAGGTTTTCTGAGACTGTCTCAGAGATGCGAGGAGGGTCACATCCATGAAGAATTTTATGCATTGATATTATTACGAAATGACAAATCTCATAAAATGATTTTTTTTCATTTTCTTCCCATAGCTTTGAATGATACCCGTGAATGGGTTGGGGGAAGGTTATGTTTCAATTCCAATTCATTAGAGGGAATGGAGTCAAAAAACAAATGGCATCCATTATGTATATCGACATGTAAAAGGCCACTGGTTGACCTTGGGATTTTGCGGCTTTGTAATTTGAAACCTCTTTGGCCAAGTTATGGGATAAAATCTTGCTCCAGTTGAAACTATATCCTTCTGATGTCTCCTCTAAAAAGGGTACCCAATTTGCAAGAAAATGACAGGGGTTCTTTTTGCCAAAGAGTCTACACAACATCATGGCTACATAAACCATGTATTCATTCAAAGATGCGGTGGCATAATTTTCGTGAGTATCGGCCCTAAATTTTGATGGACATCTCCACCATCCTTTGATAAAATTGGGATAAGTTCGGTCTGCCTCAGTACACTCCTTCCTTTGAAATTCAACTATAAACTTGACATTGTAAATATATTTAGGATTGGGTGAGAGATTGTACATTACTTGGATCTGTTCAGGTCTGAATGAGCTGATAATGACCGACTGATCATTTAGAATACTTCTCGTCAGAATATCAACCTTTTCTAGAGCCCAACTAATCATGTCATTGTAGAGCCATGGACGTGCTACGATCTTGTGAAGCTCATATTTGGCTATGTCCTGAAGGTGATTCTCAGAATCATTTGGGGAAATTTTGATTTCATAGTCCAAAATTTCATAGATTTGCCTCCAGGATTTGATTGAGTCGATAGCATGTGGTGTTGTGTCGGATATGATATCTGCCTCCAGACTGCAAATCTTAATTGTATCTTCACTCTTCTTAGGCACTTTCTTTGGTGCCATGCATTTCATATCAGAATGAAAACCTGTCACAGAAGAGAGGTGTATGAGTTTAGTTGAATGCATCTTACACCTGATAGCATGAACCAGGATAAATTGCGAAACACAAACCTTTAATTCTTTTTTTAACTCATTTAATGATGAAGGTACTGACGTAGCTGACAAGAAATTAATATCTTAAATGAAGTGAATATTTATGAGATACGCATTAGTGTCTCATAAATCATCAGTTATCCATTATTAATGTGGCCGCATTTCGGCAATCCCAGATTCAAAATTCAAAATATTTCATTCAACAGTACCGAAAATAAGAAAATACCTAAGAAGTTTAATTACTGTTAATCGTGTTTTTAAAACAGAGTTAGTTCAGTTTAAACACTGATTATGGTTCGAGACTTTGCGTTTTGGGGTTTCGGGGATTGAGGATCGTGGATACATGAGGTATGTCATCACCAAACCCTAATTCCTGAAATTGCAAAATCACGATGAGATTAGGTTAGGCCGTAACTTTCGTATTAGTAACTTAATTAATCAGGATTAAAAACTAACTTCCATTCTTTCGGGAAATCGGGGATCGGGATTTCATGATTCAATATGCATGGAAAACATATGGTTTCGAGTAGACCCTAATCCCGAAAGATTTTAAATATTGCTAAACAACTCCTTTAGGGTTTAAATTACCGTGATTAAAAATAACTTTATATAATGCGCGTTGGGACTTTTAAAACACTTTTGGTTTTTTGTCGTTTATTATTTAAAGAATAAATCTTGTTGGGATTTCAGTACCGAGATTTTGGAAATGATAGCGAGGATTATGCTTTATGAAAAGGAAAAACCTGAAAAGGAAAGTTTTAGTCTTAGAGATAAAAAATTTAAAAATTGTTTCAACAATGGCCATAAAATGATTTTGTTGCTTACACTTATGGCCCGAGAAATATTTGTTATCACAATTATAACAAAGGCCTTTGAGTTGGCGTTCATCCATTCCAGCCTTGGTCAATTTTTGGATCTTTAGTGGAGCAGAGGGAGTAGTGGGATTTACGGGTTTACGGCAAGGGATAAAGGAGGTTTTTCGGTTTTAAGAAGATACAACCTATTGTGCTTCTTTAGCTCTTTTAGTAGCCTCCACCCAACTCCGAGGTTGAGCCATAAGGACATGGGCCAAAATCTCAAACTTGAGGCCACTGATAAAACACTCTCAGAAAAAAGCATCAGACATTCCCTTTGTCCGAAAATCCAGGCGCTCAAAGGCAACTATAAAGTCTTCCACTATTCCTGATTTTTTCAACTTTTTCAAATGACCCAAATGGTTGGTGTTAGTGTCAAAGCATTCATAAAGCTCTACCACAAAGTGTGTCCAAGAAATATACCCTTGATGAGAATTTTTTCTCCATTTCCACCATTGCCAATGTTCTTGATCTAGATGGAGAACACCATACCGAAGTTTGGCCAAGTCATCTGTAATGTCGTATAAAGAGAAATAATGTTCCATTTGGGTTACCCAACCAGTGGGGTCCGAGCCATCAAATTTGGTCACATCCACCTGCGGAAGGCGTAGGTCACGTTGAAAGTGATGGTGCTGAAAGTTATGGGAATGAGAGGAATGTTCACCTTTAGTATGTGGGATTGAGTCAGAGGAAGGGTTATTTGTAGGGATATGAAGCTTGGTGTAGAGTGACAAAAAGACAGATTCAAGCTGGGTGGTCAGGTCTTGTTTGATTTCCTCCATTTAGGACGACATGGTTGTATTGATGGCAACAACATTGGCACTGAGTTGTTTCACTTCTTGTTGGGTCTCAGTGAGACTAGATTGCAAGGTATTGAAGCGAGCTTCAAAGTCTTGGCTACGGGTATGGGCCATGAGGACGAGGGAATCGAAAAGGGGCAGGTGGGGTCAAAAATTTTGCCGAAAAATGATATGTATGAATGTGATAAGGGCGAAGAGATGAATCAAATGAAATAGGTTTGAAGAATCCTATAGTGATGAAATGCCCAAATTTTTAACCAGGAAAAAATGTGTATTTACTTAGCAACCCGAATACAGTTGCGCAACAATATATCTTGTCTGTTTTGATTTGTTTATGTTTCTGTCCCCAAGGGTTAGGTATTCAAGGGTTCTACAAACAAGGGTTTGCCCTGTTCTATATCTCTCTTATATATGTGCGGGGTCAAATAGTAGTACTTGGCCCAATATCTCAGGGCACTAACTAAGGAGGATAGACCATACCCTTAGTTGTACTACCCGACTACCCAGGTACTAGAGAGTATCTTCCCAACTACTGTTCTTAGTGGCACTATAGCAGTCAGGCGGCCGATCAGTTTATCTAAAGAGGGATTCAGGAAATCTAGGCTGATCTATATACAGGTGTTGTCTCATGCGCTACCACTCGAAGGGGTACCAACAAGGGTTACAAGG
>CBVK0100131605.1:0-10205 GCA_900067695.1 Picea abies | reverse complement strand
ATAACACTTCTTTATTAAGTGAAAACTTTAACTACTAAAAAGACATTTAACCATAACAATAACACTTCTTTATTAAGTGAAAACTTTAACTACTAAAAAGACATTTAACCATAACAGTTCTGGCCTAAATGAGAAGTATTTAAGCATAAGTGAAAACTTTTACAACTAAAAAGACATTTAACCATAACAGTGCTGGCCTAAATGAAAAGTATTTAAGCATAACAGCTCTTGCTTCAATGAAAATTTTAGAGAAGTGTGAAAACTTGAACAACTCGCTGACCGATATATTGCTTACACTAAAGTAATTGCTCCCACTGATATATTGCTTACACTAAAGTAATTACAGTTGCTCATTAATATAGAAGCCAGCGCTACATTATTTCCCATTAACTCAGCCCGTTTGCTTAGAAAAATAGAATAAATACCACTTGCAGCTCCTCAAAATAGAGTATATTAAATAACCGAGAAAAAAAGCATAGGCGTTAACCGAGAGAAATTGTTCTCCCGATAAAAAAGAAAGTTACAGATGTGGATAAATAGCACCTGGTACGTACTGGACATTTTGTAGTTCTCGAAACAGCAACGCAGACTCTTTGACCCGCACAGTAATGCACTTTTGTGGTGATACTTGTATTTTAATAGCTATAATAATGCTTCCATTACTTCCAAACTACAATACAAACTGACCTGACTTGTTCTGTAAGATCACATCGCACGGAAAAACTTATTCCACAATGATATTCGGGCGCAGCCAGTCAATACAGGATCGATTCCTTCCCCGTCAAGTCAGTAAATGTCAATAGCTATAGTCACATCGGGTACCACAGGGTCCATTTTTCTCAGTTATATTTGGAATTTTTACCTTACCAAAAGCATCTTACTTTTCTTGAATGTATCCGCTATTCGAAAAAAACATATACACCGCAGCTTTTGATACCGGCCCCAAACACCAAATTTGCACGTCATTTAACGTGAAAATGTGGGGTCATTCGATAACGTTCTCCAACAGACAACTGGTGGACGGAGAGCTCTGGGCACTGAGCCAGGGGTCCTGTACAGACACCGGCGAAGCGGTCTCCGTGTTCTGGAGAATCGCAGCGTTCTTTAGCTCGGTGATTACGGGCGGTTGAATCGTAATCCGTCTGCTGCCGGAAGAGCTTTTCCTTAACGGCCGCCTGGCGCTGTCGGTTGACGGACGCCTCGATATGTTGCCGTCGTCGTCTTCGGCTAAAATAGCGTCGTTGTGGATGTTGGGGTTTCGGGTTTGTATGGTGCCTTTGATGAAGTCCAGTTCTTGGGTAACCTCCAGCATGCTTGGCCTAGCATCTCTGTCAAATGCCAGACATCTGAAGGCAAGCTCGGCCACCCTGTGCACCGTGGCGCGAACCCAAGAGTCCTTGTCGGGTTCCAGAAACGGGTCGATAATCTCATCGACGCAGCCGCTGACGATCTTGTTAATGGCCAGAGACGCGAGGTTGATTTCACTCTTGCCGCGGGAGAAGTCTACGACTTTTAACGCCGTTATGATTTCCACTAGAACCACACCGAAGCTGTAGACGTCACTCTTGTCGGAGAGGTGGAAGTTCTGGTGGTATTGCGGATCCAGGTAGCCCGGAGTCCCCTGCGGGACCGTGGATATGTGCGAGGATTCCGTTAAAACAATCCTCGAGAGCCCAAAATCCGCTACCTTAGAATTGAAGCTGTAATCCAGTAAAAGCCCAAAATCCGCTACCTTAGAATTGAAGCTGTAATCCAGTAAAATGTTGCTGGATTTTACGTCCCTGTGATAAATTGGCGGGTTTATGGCCGAATGAAGGTATGCGAGGGCGTCCGCGGTCTCGGATGCCAGCCTGATTCTCTGCACCCAGGACAGCCCCTCGCCTCTCTCTCGCTGTAGGTGCTGACCAAGAGTTCCGTTGGGCATGTACTCGTAGACGAGGATGGGCTCTCCATTCTCAAGGCAGCAGCCCATCAAACGCACCAGGTTGGGATGTTCCACAGATGACAGAAGTTTTATTTCGTTCATCATCTGTTCGATTCCATGGGTGTCGATATGTCTGATCTTTTTCACTGCCACAGGACAGTCGCCTTTGAGTTTCCCCGCGTACACAGTTCCAAACGCGCCGTTTCCCAGCTGTTCCTCTTCGGAGAAGCCCTTTGTGGCCTTCTCCAGCTCCTTGTATGTAAAAATTGGGATTCCGAAGGACCCACCGTTGGCCGAGAGGAGTTTCTTTCGGCTTCTCCTCCTTTCTCTTGTCAGAGCCTTCTTCTTGAAGAAGCAGTATAGCAGGATTATCACCACCACCAATGTCGCCCCTGCAATTAACCCTAACCCCGTAGAACGGTACAAAAAAATGAGACTTGCATCTAAAAGACTAACAAATATAATTAAGATCGAAGCTCTGTAATGGATATTTTCCTTACCTCCGACGAGAACAGCCACTCCAGTAGCCCTCCCGCAATGTTCCGTCAAAGGATTACACTTCGAAGAATCTGAACAATTAATATCGGCACTTCAGAATTCTACAGTTAAAGATAGTTAAGTTTACAAGGACATAAACAATTAATATCAGCGCTTGAGAAATTCACAGATAAAGTAGCTAAATTTACAAGCACATTCTATTCAGGTAATGTTCGAGAGGAGTTATTTTATCAAATATACCTTTGCGACATCTCTCGCCCTGTGAATATCCATCTCCAACGAAGCCGTTATTACAGGAACATGTATGCACTAGATTGCCTGTGTTTGGAGAAACGAACTCTGTGCAATTCGCGTTTGCTGAGCACTTGTTTGAACAATTACCTTCAATCCACCATCCAAGCTGGATCTTTCCCAAATCTAACTTTAGCTCCAACTGGACGCTGGAGTCCACTACGATACCTGTTAAGACCATGGAACAGCCGGATTTATCCATGATGCTCCAGGGTATGAAGTTTTCGATTGTGGAGAGACAGCTAAAATTGGAGAAATTGCAACCATGAGATCGATATTTATCTTCTATTTTCGTAACATTCAAGACGCAACTGGAATTTGGAGCGCTGCAATTATTGACCAGCAAAATATTTCGTGAAGTGAGAGCGTATTTCTCCTTGAAGACATTGCCCACCGGGAAACGATCTTTGCACTGTAATCCATACTGAATGAGGACTCCATCAGCGGTAATATTTGCTACTGGGTGTCCTTCTAATGTGATATTGCCGTCGCTCGAGCAGTTAAGCGTGTTTTGGCAACCAGGGCCGAAACCAAACGGGTAGGGCACAGTTGTTGAACGGCATGTTCGATTACATGATCCAGAACACTCGGAGACGCTAAAATGAAAGGTAACCATAATAAAGATCACAAGGACACTTGATCCTTTCATCTCTCTTAGTGCAGCAGAGCTTGTAAAGCGGATTCCTCGACTATGCTCGAGAAGAGAAATGTAGTCAAAGGACTACCTGCAAGCAAAAGAATTCACAAAGCATCGTTAGGCGTGCCATAAATAAGGGATGAACTGTTCAAACATCCGAAAGACTAGCTCAGGGGAGCGGCCGCGGCGGCGGACAAGCTCGAGACCGCAAAAAGCTGTAAAAGAAGATTTATCTGATATCAACAAAGAAGCCATATGCCGATCATTTTACCCAAAACCGAATAAATTGCCAAATTTAACGGAAGAAAAGGCACGAAAGGAACCGATAAATAAAAACTACTGTATTGAGCAATTGACAGATGGAATCGGCGTCGCGCAATACATCCGTTTGAGCAATTGACTAGATGGAATCGGCGTGGCGCAATACATCCGTTCGATAGAATTGTAGACTTTGAGGAAAGCAAATCACGGTTGTTCGCAATAGCTGTGAACGAGAGGAAATGGACAGCAAGACAGTGATGCGAACCCAACGGTCGAACTAGAGATATGTTAAATTGTACAATAAAAATCGGCGTCTAGTCAATCCAGCACCGTTTTACATAAAACATGGCGATGACTACGGATTTGTACAGGCTCGGAGAATATATTCTTTAAACCTAAACACATGAACCTGAACAAATCTATGCTGATACGCAGCCGGAAATTCCTCGAAAGCATCTACGAAGACCGCAGAGCTCGTATTGCAAAAAGAAAAACTCAGACAAAAGTCAATGGACCTAAATTGAGCCAAATCAGGCCGAGTTCGGCTCTCTGTAAAGCAAGAAGCAACTATTGAACACAATATTTAATAATATAACTCAACTGCAACCTATGCCGAATTGAACACAATATTTAATAATATAACTCAACTGCAACCTATGCCGAATAAAAAACGAAATTCCGAAGCCAAAAACTGAAACCCCAAAATTTCAACAGCAAACGCTCAAATCTTTTCTTATCCAGGTGACACACAGATTCCCCAGGCTTAAAGTCATCCATTTTTTGTCAAGAAACCCTGAAAAACAACAGATTTTCTGTGTCAAAAGAGATTTCGCTAATTACCTGGACAATTTCGAGCGCCCGGCTATGCCGTGAAAGCAACCACCATCAGAACAGCTTCAAAAGCGAAGAAGAAAAAAAAAATTCAGCTTCACAGCACAAAGCGAAAGCGAACAAAGAAGAATACTTTTGCGTGTGTGTATCAGAACGCCGGTAAACTTTCCGTGGCAGGAAGTGCCTTCCATCTGATTCCCACCGCTACGTGCCTGTTCCTCTGCCCTGCAAGATATTTTAAGNNGTGCCTGTTCCTCTGCCCTGCAAGATATTTTAAGCCGAGGAGCCTAATGCTGGAACTGGACCCTATGATTGCAACCATGATGGAATTTGATGAATTTCCACTTTGGTCCCCGGCGGATAATTATCTCCCACCAAAGCAAAAGTCAAGTCTAATGTTGAATATTGGCAAGCAGGCATGCGATGTGACTGGACCGGCCCCTCCTCTACGAAAACCCGCCCTCCACTGCTACGACGTGCTCTGCTCTGCTCTCATGTTTCTTTTTTTTGTCGATAAGGTTGTTCAACGTATTTAGCATTACTCTCACAATAATGCGCTTCCTCTGGCTTTTGTCGTGAAATTTCTTGATGCACTATTTAATAATAATAATAATATTTAAAATGTGGTTTTTGTGATTTAATAGTAATAATATGTAAAATGTGATTTTACTTTTTCTTAGTCAACTATTTGTTTTTCCACCTAAACTTTATAAACCAGCTGTATTGGCCAATAATATTAACCAAAATGGTTGGTTGTGTTACGCAACATTTTAGATTCCACAATGTTTATCCAAACCACTTAAAATCAAGCCCTTATCCTTGAAATTTCATTTCAATTTGAACTCGTAAATTAAATGGATTCATGGAAAAAGAAAAAGCTTAAAAAAAAAGCATTCCGCACTATTCGAATGTTCTTAGGTATGCTCTTCTATGTCCGTGAGCATTCCCACGAATGTTCTTATACATGCTCTTATATGTCCTTTCATCTTACCACGGTTCCATCCAATCCAATTCACGAGATCCTTGCTTTTCTCTTTGTTTCAGCATCTAAATTTAAGCCAGAAAGTGATTTTAGTCCTCTACTTTCTTAGCATCACAAAAATGACAATTTCTTTTAATCCCTAGAATTTTAGTAATTGTTTAAAGCCTTGTTTCACTTGAAGTTCTATTTTTATTTTAAGAGTATTGATTTTCTTCTTAGTAATTGTTCGAAGCCTTGTTTCACTTGAAGTTCTATTTTTATTTTAACAGTATTGATTTTCTTCAATAAACTAGTGATAACGAAAATATACTTTTGATATTTTAGGTTGGGGTTAATGACTTCTTTATAGTATCTTAATTTTCTCTTTTTTCTCTATTTCTTTATTGCACCACGATATCTCCTTAAACTTAGATGTGATAGTATTTTTAATAGTATCAATATTTACAAATTGGCCTCTTTCTTTAATCTCCAATGGTTTAGCAAAGACTTAACATCTTTATACCAACCCCTCCATTTGTGACTTTGACTTGAGTTTAAAACAATCTTAGGAGACATATTGTCTTACATGTTATTTGTCTTGTGCTTGTACATTAGATACCTAGTCATAACCACACTCTCAAAGAAGGAAAGACTAACCTCTATGAGGTGGATAGGATGAGGTATATTGTTTTTAATTTTAAAAATTAAAAATTATAAAATGCTTTTAGATTTATTGGATCTTCTTCCATGATTCCATATATATGTTGTAGCCTCTAACTTAGTTTCCATATAAGATAACATGAGTGACAAAAGTCTTAGAAAGGAGTTTACTTTTTTTTCCAAACCATAATTTATTTATTTATAATTCTTTTCAAGAGAAAATTAGGCTTTCCACCCTCCATTCATCCTTTTCTTAATGTTATAGTTCCAATGAAGCTTGTGATGAAGGGAAATATTTGTATCAAGTAACTTCCTCTAAGTTGTTATTGTCACACACAAAAATTAGTGCAAGTGATCTTTTTGGATTAGATTATCATAACCTTTGTTTTGTCATTGTTTACTAACATACCCATTTTAAATAGAAATTGTTGAGAATTCTTAATTGCTTCTTGTAAATTATCCAATCTCTTAAGGCTAAGATATCATCATCATTTACCAAATTTCCTATGGTTGGTTGGAGCAACTGTAGATTACCAAATTTCCTATGGTTTGTTGGGGAAACTGCAGATTTGTTAAGCAAATGAGTGTAGGTGTATACTAAAAGTATTGACCTAATGAAATTGGATGCTTTGGGTTTCTTTGAATTTCAATTTCATTCTTGACCATTGTTGTAAACCAAAAAACTCAAAAAATGATAGGGGAAATATTGATGGAGAGGGAAATCATTGATGGAGATTTGTTGAGCAAATGAATGTAGGTGTATACTAAAACTATTGACCTAATGAAATTGGATGCTTTGGGTTTCTTTGAATTTCAATTTCATCCGTGACCATTGTCGTAAACCAAAAAACTCAAAAAATGATAGGGGAAATATTGATGGAGAGGGAAATCATGTAGTGACACAAATCTCAATAAGATAATAAGAAAAACATGGACTTCACATTGAATTAGATCAAATGGACACCTTGCTATAAGGACAGTGACACAATTCTCAATAAAATAATAAGAAAAACATGGATTTCACATTGAATTAGATCAAATGGACACCTTGCTATAAGGACAATATCATCAGTGTAAAGAAGAAGGATGATGATTATTCTAGTGAAAGTAGTGCTAACACAACCTGTTTTTTCCAAACATACCTTTAACTTGTCAATACAAATTCTAAAAAGGGTAGGGCATAGGGACAACTTCGCTTAACTCCTATATTACAATTAACTTCTTCACATTGAAATAATGTCATTTTCATACAACCTTATCACAACAACTCTTAACTCAAAAGAAACATTTAACTCTTCTAATCTATTCCAAAGATTAATTCTAAACATCATATTAAAAACTTTCTTAAAGTCAAAAAAACAATAAAAAAAATTTGATTTTATTATTATGATATATATTTTTTAATAATTTTAAACATAACTGTAATTTAAGAAAGCTAACTTCTAAAGTTATATAAAACTATTACTAAAAAACAAATTAATAATTGGTTGAATTTCAATTTCAATTAATTTTAACTTGACTTCAATTAACGTATTAATATAACTTACTTATTATTATATTTTAAAACATTTTATTTTTTATTGATTAGTGCACATTTCTCCTCCTATTATTTTAAGTTAGCATTATAAATATAAATATAATTGTTAAGAGATAATCAAAACCGATTTTGATTTAGATCCGGGCAAGAAAGAGATCTCTTATTGATAATTTTAATGTTTGTTTTCAATACAAAACCACGATTTACTGAATATGAAAAATCTTTCGATTAATTGACTTATATTTAATAAGAATCTCATCGCTGTGTACTGTGATTTCATGTGCAGGACGATCGTTTGCAAACTTTTTTTGTTTGAAAATTTGCCGTCCTCTTTTGCATTCTTATTTTATGATTTCGCGAAGTTTGTTTTGAGAATACATATATATATTTTTTATTATAAAATATTTTAAAAAAGAATAGTAAAATTATTTATTCATGCCTCATAATTAATATATGCTCTTTGAAACGTTGAAAACATAATATTATCAAACATTCAAGAAGTATAATGTTTAAAAGGTGTATGTTGTATGTTTAGAATGTCTTATTATTCAAAGATCAATGTCTTATTGGCAGTTTGACCAGTGTCACTTTCTACTCATTTCCTTTCACTATGCAATTAAATAAACTGAACACATATCAGTATATGTGACTAAAACAAAGATCAACGAAGTTCACAATTAGTGGTGAAAATGTTAATACTGGTTGACTTAATGTACTATGTTGCTTCCATGAAAGTTTGTATGATTAATGTATGAATGTAGTTAGATGTGAAAGTCACAATATATAATAATATATAATATTTTGAAATTATATAATATTATGAAATTGTTTTTTAATAGTTCATAATTATATTATAATAAAATATTTTTAAAAAGTATTTTTTTAATAATTAATACTATAATTTTAATATATTTTGAAATCATAATAAATAAATAAATAAATTTTTAAATATTAATTTTAAATTTATTTATAAATATTTATAATTGAATTATTTTAATTTCTTATAATATTTCATAGTCAAATGAACAAAAACATACACACTATTAAGTTAAGAGAACCTTACATTATCATTATTACATATAAATATTAAAAAAAAACATACTTACATTTATGTGTTTCATGAATTATTTTTTATGAACAGGGGTTGTTCTCAAAGATTTTTTTCTCTTTTATTTTAAAATGCACAAATAACTATTATGAATAAATCTAATTATTTTAATATTAAATTATCTTAATTTCTTATGACATTTTATAGCCAAATGAACAAGAACATACACACTATTACATTAAGAGAAACTTACATTATCATTACTACATATAAATATTACAAAGGAAACATACCTCCATTCATGTATTTCATGCATTATTCTATATGAACTATGCATTATTCTATATAAACGGATATTGCTCTCAAAGATCTTTATCCTCTCTTTTTTTTAAATGCATAAGTAACTATTATAAACAAATCCAATTATTTTGATATAAAATTATTTTAATTTCTTATGACATTTCATAGTCAAAATGAACAAGAACATACACACTATTACGTTAAGAGAACCTTACATTATCACTACTACATATAAATATTACAAAGGAAACATACCTCCATTCATGTGTTTCATGCATTATTTTCTATGAAATGTTGTTGCTCTCAAAGATCTTTTTCCTCTTTTCTTTTAAAATGCACAAGTAATTATTATGGGCAAATCCAAATGTTTCTATAAGCATAGGCATTTATAATAGAAAAAGAAGTTATATGGCAGTGGAACACACTCTTTATTTATGTTAGATCGTTTTTAGTGTCACTTTGGTTTATATAGTTAAATTTAGGTGTCTTGTAATGGGTTTTTAGTGTCACTTGGTTTATATAATTAAATTAGGTGTCTTGTAATGGGTATTTTTTTAGAAGGTGGTAAAACTTAACTTAATTGTCAATCAGTAGTGAGGACAACCATCACTAATTGTTATCCGCGAATGTGGGAAAACTCATCACAGTTATTCAAGGAAAACCACGCCACCTAAAATAACCTGTTGGTGGTTAGTAAGGGGGGAGACTTCCACTCATGCTAGATGCCTCTTGGTCTCGAGTTGTTGACATGTTTCCTTACATCCAAATAAGTCAAGCTCTTATCCAATCATAAACAGATTTAGGTCTTACTCCACAACCCAAGGTAACAAGTACTTTATGTGTATTGAAGAAGTAATTTATTTTTGCATTACATTACTAGGTATTATTGTGCATAGAGACACTTTTTACACCCTAATGTTTAATTCCTTATTTGTTTATTACTTTGAGAGGTGTTTTCTAGAGCCTAGTATGAGAAAGATGTGTAATTCCTTTTGTGTTTAGCATGGATTTGACACATGACATTTAAAAAATATATCAATTGAAAAAAAAAAATGCCAAAGAGAAAGAAATTGAAAGGAAAAAAATTATTATTCCATCAATAGTTGCTTTCTACAACCCAATATGATAGAGATGTGTAAAATTCCTTCCATAGCATTTAAAAACAATATTAATAATTTTTTTTATATGTCCACTATAAATATAATATTTCAATGTCATATATATATATATATATATATATATATATATATATATATA
>CBVK0100131582.1:0-10819 GCA_900067695.1 Picea abies | reverse complement strand
AATCCTCTGTCATCCATCTGTTTCAACACTTTCGAAATAATAGATGACTGTTATGTATTTTCATCCACCAAAAAGAGGTTGTAAATAAACTTTTAAAGGGATATAATAATCTCTCTTCACTTTCCACAAAATATTTACCTCATCATCTGCCTTTCCGATAAAAAAAGTGCAATTATGTGCTTTCTTATGCAAAATTGCCTGCTATAGGTGTTCCTGTAGCGCCAATATTTTTGCTGTGAAGAGTGTTGCGGGAACTTCCTGTAGCACTCTTTTAAATCCAGATTTTAATATTCTTCATTCCTTTTTTTTCCAAGGTTACGACCAATTGTTACTCAAAGAGGGACAATACCTAAAATTGAAAACAAAAAGGCTTTCCTCAAGAATCCATCATCATTAGTAAAAAATTAGGTTTTGCATAAAATCTTAAGTTCTCAAATCGAAACTTCTCCCTCGAAGACAGATTTAGTTTCCTCAGCTAATAGATCCAAATTGTTACCTCTTTTTTTCTTCGTTTCAGACTGAGTTGTCGTTTTCTTTGACTTACTATGTTCAGATCTGGTCAAAGGTTTTGGGCCCTTCTTGGTATGTTTACTCTTTTTTCTTGCATAAACTGTCTTTCCTTGTAGGAGCCTTTTTTCTTATTGTTAGATCCTCTTTCTCCAGTTTCTTCTTCTCAGTTATGTTTTTAGAAACCTTCTTTCTTGTTGATGGCTCCACATTAGGTTTTATAGGTTCCTCATTGATTAATATAACCTTATCTTTGACTGTAGGGTTATACATGGATTTGGATTTCAATATGAATTTATTTTTTGGCCTAGTGCTCCTTTTCCTTATCATAATTTTATATCTATCAACATCATCTTCCAAAGAATCCTTTTCCTTATCATAATTTTATATCTATCAACATCATCTTCCAAAGAACTAGAACTAGGAGGAAAAATATTTGGAATGGGTTCTTTAGGTTATACAAGGTTTTCATGTACCTCTATTGTTTTAGGTTCTTGACATTCATTCAAGATCATAGGTTTTGCTAAACTTTTACTTTTTCATATATAAACCTTCTGTGCATGAGGAAAAGGATGCCTACCTCCACCAAGCACATGAGAAGATCCTTCACCTATTTGCAAACTGGTTGGAGTATTCTCAACTTGTTCATTTGAAATCTTCAAACTCATCTTCCTTTTAATCTTCCTTGAAACATCAGGTGGACTTGTTCTTGATGATGATCCTTGTATTGGTTCAAGAAATTTATCAGTTGACTTTTAGGAAGGAGGATGAACTTCTATTTTAAACCCTGACTAGATCAAGAATTCATCCCATGTCCTCTGTCTTTTCTCCAACTCTACTTTAATGAGTACCTTGATTAACCCTTTATTATACATACCATGTAGGGGAGTCTTGGTATTTTCTTGAATTTTCATGGCCATTTTATTCAGGTCTCTCAAGAAATAATATGGAAGGATCATGCTTTTAATTCCTGACAAATGAAGGAGGAATCGCAAATGAAGCATGAAAACAATAGAATAATGTCCTTCCCATGTGATATAGCGTTTCAGCATCAGAAAGGCAAACACCCATTCATCAACTATTCATTCCCTAGGAATACCCTTGGCTCAATTGGGATCTTTGTGCTTTGGTTTCAGGAATTGGTTGACATACCCACCTATGATTAATTTTTTCTTGAACCATTTTTCACCATCAACATGGAGATTACAAGATAAATCTATTGACTCCTATGTAACCTTCATAATCATATTAGCAATCCAAACCCTTTGTCCATCAAATCATTCAACAAATTCCCAAGCTACACCATAGTGATAACCATCTAATTTGGTGCAAAACATATACCAACCAGCGTGGTCGATGATATGTCTGTTGTTTTCGTATGCCTCCATAATCTTGAGCCCTTCATGTTCCATTATGTTTACTTGTCCACTTTTTTCCATATCTACTTTCATGACGAGATGACTAGATTCCTCCCTGTAAGAGTGGTATATTGCTTCTATGTGGATATAGATTTGGGATTTTCTCGCTATATGGAGGAATTTTAAATTGACCATATTAAAGTAACAAAATAATTCGCGAGGTTAAAGACTTATTTTTTAAAAAACCCCATCCGCGTGACGTCCTGTTTAATAGATATGAATAGGTGAAAATACCGCCACCTTTTCATGTTGTAATGTAGATTAGGTACTTGATAACTGCATTGAGTCTTTTATTCTTCTAGGTAGGACAATCCACATCTTCAAACTCCTCCAACAATACTCGTGATAATGAAAAATAGGGACAAGTGGAAGTTCGTGTGGCACCCTGCATAAAATTTCCTTTGGCATATTTTGGATGGAAAAGACTTGAAAGTTGTTATTGAATTTTTGGTAATCATTATACATAAGTTATGACATGACATATGACTATAATAAGAAGATTTAAAACTAATGATGTCATGAGACAATCATATAAACATGTGCATAACTCTTCCTATCCCCTTTTACAAGACTAAGTATCTCTCATTTCTCTCCATATAACATTATTTTGACCCCCATGGTAAATATTTTGAACCTTTAACAATCCTAATGATTAGGATTTATAACTTATACAAAAAAAAAATTAAATGAAGAAAATAAGAGATGAGAGATAAAACTTTGTAGAACATAATCGGTGATAACACCACCTACAACACCTAGAGAAACAACAATCATCAAGGAAAGGGTGTGAACATAAACAATTTATGGACCAACATGAAACTGGAAAGGCAACTAGTACGGAGGCACATGAATGGATAACAATATTGCATGGATAGATAAGAGTAGCTCAATGACCCAATAGCACCAAAGAAGAAAGAAGAATCAAGCTCAAGATGGAAAGGAAGCAGTTGGACCCCGTGTTCACATTTTCTTAGGATCGATGGATTCTCATTCTTGATACCGATTGGCTACATTACTTAGCCGATCATATTGTATGGCTCGTTTCTATGTTTTTAGGATGAAACATTTAAAGGGGAATGGAATGAAGTGTACTTACGGGGGGAGTATGGATTACCTAGCGAGGTTACCAAGGGGATTAATAGTATATATATGTCTATGCATTGCTATGCATGGATTCCATCTCTAACAAAGAAGAACCATTTAGTTGTGTGAAAGAAATAAGTGTATGATGGTTTACTACAAGGTTTCATCTACTAGAAAATTCCTACTCTAGAATGTTCCTAGAGGTAGATCGTATTATATAAAGAAATATAAGAAATGTAATGGTATGTGTTGTGAAGAATATTGTAAGTGTATCAAGCATTTATTGTGGAGTGTTTTCCTTCCTTATGAAATAATTCATGGTTTTACCCTAGCTCAAGGGTTTTCTATAGATTATTGTGTTCATTCCTTTATTATCTATTGTGTGGATCTATTATTCTTACACAAATATCTATGTTATATTTTCATATTTATTTAGCATGCTACATATAGTCAAGCTTAATATTTCCCTAGGGTGGTGTTAGACCACTTGTTTATGCGGATAACATCTATAATTATGTACAAGTACATAAGATTCACATTTTCCACGGGCTAGCAATAAACCACTTATTACGTGGAGAAAAATGACAATTGTATATCAATTATTATGAATTTATAAGTGTATTTTTACCTATTCCATCTATTCATGTTTATTAAAATGTATTTATTGACATGAATATTATAAAAGTTTCTTAGAAAAATTATAATGAATATACTATTTAATAAATCATTAAATCATGTCCCCGAGGTGTAGGAAAGTCGGTGAGAGAGTGTGTTGTTAAGGCACTCTGTGATATTAAAGTCATCGGTTCGAAACCTGCGCAGACAAAAAATCCATCCATGTTAAGGGTTGGTGTGTCTCAGGCCGAGTGTGATCCCCAGGTGATATTTAAAATGTTGCAAATTGCTACAATATTACAAAATGAAACTTGGTATTGGACACAAAAATGAAACGAAGACACAAAATTTGACTCAAAAAGTGACACAAAATGCAACAATTTTATTGAAACTAGACTTGATGCCAAGATGAACTATGATGCTAGTTGCAACACTAGTTTGACAATATAGTAGACCAATGATGCAAATATGAACTACAAAATAATGTGCATGTGTCATTATATGCACAAAATCAATGCAAATTGTCATTTTGACACACGATGACAATAAAAAAAAATGACACAACTATGATACAAGGTATAATGCCCCTAGTTGCATCTGATCTTATTTCAAATCTTCCAAGAAAAAGGAAAAACAAATTAGGAAAGGGAATTGATAGAAAATTGTAATTCCTCGTGACCCTATTATAGTAGTGAAAGACAAAACCTTTTATAGGAAAAAAAAATATCACTCAATCACATATCTCAACAAAGTACACAGAGAGAAACAAAATGTTCCTAGTAGAAACAAAGTCAACCCAGATAATAAGATTGGTTGAGACATGGGAAAATAAAGAATCCTTCATATTCAATGGCATAGTGGTCATGAAAAAACAAATGGAAGCTATGCGGTTCCATATTTTCCATAATACGATTTTGGCAACAAAAATCCTCCAATTGGTGAGGTGTGATACAAAATGGCTCACTAACAAAGGGCCTATATTTTTTAATTTGTATTTTTGTTTTGGTTCTAGTGATTGAGTTGTAGTTCTAATGACCACAACTCTTTATTTATTGAATCCCTCTTCCAATGAATTATTGAAAGTATTGGTTCAAGTTCTTTTGAAGTTGGAGTTTTGTGAATGTATAGGGATGGATCAATGTGAAGTGGAGGTGTTACCTTCACAACTCAAATAGAAATAAATGGCTAAGGTGAAGGAACTAGACCTAAAGGAAATAAAGAGCGAAGAAGGGGATGAGCCACCATGAGAGTGTAAGGAAGGAGTGATGCTATAAATGGGGATCCAAAACCATGCAAAATATTGGGTGTGTGACAAATCACATGAAGGAATGGACCATGTAGAAAAAATTATATTAACTCTACAGTCCTCCATCTATGCTTTACAAAGGATAAGCATGCAATGCAAGGGATTTGATTGACCTTTGCATCAAAACCTCTACATTGAAGAAGAATCCTTTGCCTCTACATAGAAGAATTAAACGATATCTAATTTAAGTAAGGAAGATGCCTACCTCGTAGAGGATGTAGCCACAGAAAGTAGTAACATGTGGAGAGACAAACAAATAAAAATATTCCATGTAACATCCACACTAGAAAAGGTAAACCCAAAATAAAATAAAATAAAATAAAATGCAACACCTACAAAGTTCATTACAAGAAGCAGTTATATTAAGGGTTCCGTTAGCAACATTTGAAAGCAGTTATATTAAGGGTTCTGTTAGCAACATTTGAGGTGTTTTTGAGGAATATAGATAAGGCATAGATATTGGCAATCAATTCCTGGAGCATAGTTTATTGGCATTCCAAGGTGAAACAAACCATTTCAGGGAGGTACTAAAAGGAAAGGCCAGATAATAAGAAAGGGGAGGTAATGCTTTAAGATGGAATTGACATAGAGAGATGCAGCTTAGGGAGTTAACGGAAGAAGAAGACTGAAGACATAGAAAAAGAAGTATGTTCTTAGACTAAGAGGATAAGGATGAGTTCATCCATCTATAGGGAATGAAGATTGTCATCTTAGTAAGAATACATTCAAACTATAACATGTGAAATGTAGAGATTAGTAAGAATACATTGAAATCTCTATTTGAAAGTGTGTAATTCCTATTTGTAAACATTAATGAGGATCAAAAGAGCCAAAAAAAAAAGGCTATTTGTACTAGGTTTTTCAAAACTGATTCAATGGTGAAATCTTTGCTGTTATTACTATGTATAGAGCTGATATATTTAAAAATATTTTTCTTCATTTAAATTATGATCTACAAATAATACAAAATAAAAATTAATGCATGGCAAAATATAAAACATAGAGAAACATTTTTTATTTCTGCAAATTAGTTGATGTTTATGTTGGTAAATCACCTTAGCCATAAGATAAAATATTACAGGTCATTCAAATTATCTTCTTTTACAAAATCACTTTGTTTCTTTCTAAAATACTTCACTTTTTGACAAACTTTTATATTATCTTTCAATTTTTTTTTTTTCTATATAAGATTATACTTCTCAATAGTTTTCTAACATATTTCATATTTCTTCTCCACTAGTAAATTGCTCTTTTGTCATCCCCTCTCAACATAAACACAATGATTAAGCATGGCCAATTTTAAGAATGTAAACATAGCAACAAATCACAAAACATAGTTAAAATTGTAATCACCCTCACAAACACATAAAATCTAAATTTACTTTTAGATTGAAGAGATATAACAAACTGACCTTTTATTCACAAGAAAATACTCTTAACATGCATCCAAAATACCAGTAGATATAGATATACCGGATGAAAAGATTCATGATTTATCGCTGGCACAAGTATTACTTATAGCTCTGGTGGCAAGAGGAAGGTGAATATTTTGTTTTAGCAACTGAATTATCCGATTAAACCTTTATCTGACGAGGTCAAAGAAGGAAATCCAAATCGAAACACAGGCCAATGCAAAGCCCTCGCCTCATAAAGTAAGTTATGGATTAATACCCATTACTAATACGATTCTATTGAAGTAACTGTATGTACACACAGTTACAGTAACCATACCACTTGAAATAAGTCTATATAAATAGATATTATAATATAACCATCTCATTTGGACTTGGAGTTAGAAGTGCGTATTGGCAGTGCTGATTATACTTTCCTTCAACCGCCTCCACAGCCACCTCCACAGCCACCTCCACAGCCACCTCCACCGCCGCCGTCGCCGCCTCCGCCGCCTCCACAGCCACCTCCACCACCGCCCGCCATCCCCCTTCGTCCACGTCCTCCTCCACTTCCATCTTCAGCGCATGACAGAATAACTATAGACACCATAATCGCTGCTGATAGTATCACCAATAAATTGCACGCCCCCGATGATACATGATTCTCATAAATTAGCAAATCAAGAAGCCACCTCCACCACCGCCCGCCATCCCCCTTCGTCCACGTCCTCCTCCACTTCCATCTTCAGCGCATGACAGAATAACTATAGACACCATAATCGCTGCTGATAGTATCACCAATAAATTGCACGCCCCCGATGATACATGATTCTCATAAATTAGCAAATCAAGAGGAAGCCTCGTCATTCAGAGAGAGTAATCGGAGCGTATTACCAGATACTGCGGTTTCAGAATTAATGGAGGAATTAAAGTTTCCTAAACTTTGTGGTGTGGGAAAGGATTTAAATATTAGTGTGACAGAATGAATAGTTTAATCCCGTGCTTCGTCGTACCACCGTAAACGAGACGCAAAATATAAGGATTGGATCATGTTTGCACGCTATTGTAATGTCTTATCCATGACCTCAAGTAGGGTAGGGTTAAATACAAGATCATTTTCTTAGGTGTAATAATAATAATAATTTATTTGTAAGGTTATCGTGAAGTCAGATATTAAATTTGGCCTCAAAAAGAATAATTTACTTTAGTGTAAAAAATATGCATCTTAATTGAGATGTTCCGTCAAAGTACATGGATTTTACTTAGTAAAATCTATCTAGATATACATATCTTATCCTTTTTGCATTTGAAAATGTAACTCTTTGAAAAAACATATTCTTAATTATTAGGCCCACTTAAACTATATCCATCATATATTAATATTAAATTTAATTCAACCAAAAAATAAATAAAAAACTGAGATATAGGTTTGAATATACCTATATTTAATTTTAAAAATATGAAATATCTTAAATTGAATTTATCGTTGTTTAATATCAGTTTTGTGTTTAAGTCTTTAAAGTTGCATTTGAGATATAAGCCGTTGAATATTTCCTCCGCCGAATAACTGGTGTTGACAAAAACACCTTACGTCAAAGATATTTATTCATTACGGCAATGACGTAAAAGGAAATTGTTAAAATATATCATACAACCAGCAGAACTTTTCACAATCTAAATTAATGATGTAATTGAAAAGCAATCCATTATATGATGTCTGAGTTGCTTCAGGACTGAGCAATCCATTAGCAATGTTCATGTTTCAAAAGTATCACATTAACGAGAGCAATCCTGTCTCTAGTTTATATATATATATAAACATTACTATTACTATTACTATTGTTCAAATAGAGTTCAAAATAAATATATATAAATATATAGAGAGAGGGTCCAATATGTATGGCTCACCATTACTTGCCACTCTCTAGTAATTTGTTTTGTACTTTTCGGTATAATTTCTTGTGACCCATCTCCAAAGAGTCTTTTTTAGAATCTGATTTTGTTGGGATGGCTCTTCGATAACCACTTTAGTGGAACCTGTTGTCCCTTGACACACATCCACAATATGTTAAACATGAGGAATGTAAACAAAATGGTTTAGTCTTTTTCTCAATTAATTAATACTCTCACCCCACCATTTAGCACATTTGAGACCAACAAGTCTTTGATCATTGTGCAATTTTGTCATTGTTTCAATAACATTGAGAAGTTGAAGGGTGATCATGATGAGGGTGGTAATGTATTATGTAAAGGCTCTTATAAGAGTAATAATATTGGGGAGGAAGAAGGTTACAATATTTACAACTCATATTTTAACCATAACCATTTTGACAATCCGATGCCTAGCTTCCCTAAGGTTGATTTGAATAAGTTTGATTCTTTGGGCTGAACTAGTTGGATTAGTCAATAGGGAACTACTTTTCCCTTCATTCCATAGATAATGACAAGTTTGTCATTGTTTCAATAAGATTGAGAAGTTGAAGGGTAATCATGAGGAGGGTGGTAATGTATTATGTAAAGGCTCTCATAAGAGTAATAATATCGGGGAGGAAGAAGGTTATAATATTTACAACTCATAGTTTAACCATAACCATTTCTACACTCCAATGCCTAGCTTCCCTAAGGTTAATTTGAATAAGTTTGTTGGTTTGGATCCAACTAGTTGGATTGGTCAATAGAGAACTACTTTTCCCTTAATTCCATAGAGGATGGCCTATTAAAAATCCACAAACTTTATTTGCATGCTTTATCTAGGATACTATTTTTTTGCGATAGCTTACGAAATTGCATAAAATAGATACTAGGGAATAATGTATTGATATTTTAGATCGTTTTTATTAGATTAGGGAATTTAACTCATTATTTTTTGAGTGATGATTTATTAGTGGAATTAAGGAGGAAATCAAAGACCAAGTGGAGATGAACCACCTTGCTACTTGGTTAGAGGTAAATCACTTTACTTGTCATACACAAGTTTTATCTTGTTCCCAATCCAAATTCCCCAACTTTGTTCCACACCCATGCCCAAATATGGTGGCTCCTTAGTACTTTTTTCCACCCCTCGAGGTCCATAAGTTGACATTGGATGAAATGGTGGAACACTAACTCGAGGGTCTATACTACAACTGTGATGAAAAATATTCTCCAACAGATAAATTAGGGAAAATATATTATTTATGGTTATTTTTTATGAATTTTTTTTATGATGGTTGGACTCATGAGGAAGTCACTCCCCCCACCAAGGAAGTTCCTCTTCCTAACTAACTAGTTGAATAGCCCCAAATCTATTTTCATTCTTTGACCAATATTTCCTTTCCTTGGACATTAAAGTTGGTCCACTACATCAATCATTGGAACATCAGTTTCTTAATTGATAGTGGAAGCACTCATAGTTTCATGCATTGATACATTTCCCAAGACATGCACTATTGTACCCATATTGTTAACAACTTGTAAATTATGATTGCTAGTGGAGGATGCATGAAAGGTGATAATTATCATGAAAATGTGAAACCTCAAATGGGTGATTTTTCCATAAAGACCCACATATTTTCCATTGAAATGAGTGATTGTGATATTTTTTTGGGTGTTGAATGGTTCAAAACATTAGTCCCCATCACCATGAATTTCCTGGAATTATACATGAGTTTCAAGAAGGATGACCATTCCTACATGATCAATGTTCTAAATCAAAACTCTCTAGGAATAGTTCACTCCCATCACATGGAAAATATCCTAAAAAGGGTCATTATAGAATTATTTCATAATTCCATGTTATTCAAGCCTTTGAGGATGCTTAACCAGTTCATCTAGATTTGAAGTTAATTTATGAAAAAACACTACGAGGTCTTTGAACTCTCCCAAGGAATATTGTGCTCATGTGGAGAGGTATCCCATTTCTCCCATGTATCCTACAACCCAATGTGCACATGTATCACCATCCTTTTTCCAAAAATAATGAGATAGAAAAGATTTTCATGAGATATTGGCTACATGTGTCATCCATCCTAGTACCAACCCCTACTCTTTTCCAATTGGCATGGTTCTTAAAAACCAACTCACTTGGTGCATGTGTCCTAAATTTTAAGATATTAATAACTTGTTTGTCAAAATTAAATTTCTCATTCCAATCATTGATGATCTCATAGATGAAGTACATGAAGCTTAGTTGTTCACCAAAGTTGACTTTCCTCCAATTATCACCAAATTTTCATGAAGGAAATAAATATTCCAAAGATCATTTCATGCACTCAGAAAGGCCATTAGAAGCTTTTGGTGATGCCATTTGGTCTTTGCAATGTGCCTTTCACTTTTCAAATCCTCATGAACCACATCTTCCAATCCCTTCTACACCATGTTGTCTTGGTCTCCTTTGATGGAATTTGGTCTATGACAAAAGTTAGGTGGCCCATGCAAAAAAAGTTAGGTGGCCCATGCAAATTAGGTCTCTTCACTTGAGGTTCATCATCAAAATATTTTACTCAAATGTTCTAAATGTT
>CBVK0100131575.1:0-17985 GCA_900067695.1 Picea abies | reverse complement strand
CTTAAGGATTAATATATGGTGTTACCCTGCCTCAAGGGTTTTGTCTACATTCTTGTGTTGAGTGTTTTAGTGAATGGTTTGGTGTTTATTATTGGTTTATTGTTGAAGTATATTTGTAGATTATTCATGATCTTAACACATTTTTTTACATCAATGACTACACAATTTCAACGAGACATCATCATTCCATCATGCATGTAATCAACAATCCCTAGGCCACCTTTGCTTGGTTGTTCTTCTTCTATTAGATTTGTATGTGAAGGACTCCCTAATTTTTTTTTTCCTCCATATCCTCGTTAATTTTAGCAATTGATGTTCAACAATATATCAGTTCAATGACTTTTGATATAATTATTGTGCTTTTGTATTTTTTTCCATAGTGTCAATAATATATTGGAAAAGTTCGACCACTAGCTTATGTTCAACAATCTATCAGTTCAATGAATTTTGATATAATTATTTGTGCTTTTGTATTTATTTCCATAGTGTCAATAATATATTGGAAAAGTTTGGCCACTAGCTTGTCTCAAATTTTCACAAAAACATTTTTTTTATGACCATAAGCCAATGGGAAATAAAAAATTTGCATGATACAAAGTTAAACAACATATAGGCTTTAAAAAACAAGAGAGTTATTATTCCATTGTTAATAAGAGAGTTATTATTCCTTTGTTAGTAAGGGAGTTGTTATTCCTTCTTTTACATAGAATCATATTTTTTTATATAGAGATATAAAATAAAAAAAGAAAACACTTCAGGGTTGTCAATCAATGCCCAACTAAATTTAGGGGTTGGCATTATAAAAGTTTTTTACCACTATAAATGCCCAATTAAATTTAGAAGTTGGCATTATAAAAGTTTTTTACCACTATAATTCAAGTTGTATTATTATTATTATTATTTTTAGGAGAAATTTAGAAGGATCTTCTTTCTTCCCCATAACCTCTCAAAGTGAGAATGACTCAACTACTATAATTCAATGAGATTAGAATTAAAAATCTCACAAAGAACTTGATTGAAAAAAAACAATTCAAAATGATTGAATTAATCCACTTTTATCAATATTTGTTATTATGGCATTTTCAAAGTTTTTCAAGTGAGAGTGCTTTTTGAAGTTATGAAATTGGAAGTTGTTTAATTTTACTTGAAATTCTATGATAAATTGTTAGATCTACATATTTAAGTGGTTAAGTCTTTATAATGTGAATGGCCCTAAAATATTTCACCATATTAAATTCATTTATACATTCAAAAATACAATTTAAATAAAAAAAATTACAACTTCAACCAAATTTATATCACCGAATTCCTACCAACAATAAAACTTTATACAACCCATGCAAACATATCAACCAAATTGACTAGACCATGAAAATAATGGGTGAAATGGTGAATAAATTGAGTGGTGAATAATAAATTTATTCATAGTTCCAATTTACCCATTCATATTGCGGAAAAGACTTCTACCTTTAGCAAAACCAAAGCATTAATTTATGAAACACCTGGCATGTAATATTCATTAATTTATGAAACACCTGGCATGTAATATTGGAGGAAAAGTGCCCCTGGGGCAGCTCAATTGGCAAGTGCCGTGAAAATGAAGTTCCATGAAATTTCGAGTTCAATTCTCCACACTTACAATGTGTGCCGCGTATGGAGCCTCGTGGACACACCTGAAGGATAACAATATTGAAGGAAAAGTGAAAAAACTTGCAGCCATCGCTTTGGAGTCTCCGCTTAGGAAATCCCGTGGGCTATTGAGGAGAGAGGTCAAGCTGTCCGGGAGTAACGTGTCTTTGTCCACGTGTCTGCCAGCTGGAGGAGCCGGAGTCACTGGTTACGTTATCCACGGCAGATAACCCTTAACCATGTCCAGAGGCGCTGCCTACGACACGTGTTTGGAGTCGTTAATTACCGGTCATTTATCCTTTTTAAAGGCACCATCAATTCCGTTAAGCATTGCAGCGTTAAGCATATAGTGGTCTTCTTCCTTGTTGGAAGAATCATCGAAGCGGATTTCAAAAATGACTGGTCGCACTCTCTCCGGAAATTCTTACTACGGCAAATACTCTGGTAATTGCACTGCATTGTTGTTGTTGTGGGATTCGACCTCTCGACCAAACTAAGCGTCTTTTCAGCTGATAATCATTTTCTTTCATGTGGAATTTCACAGCTTTCATGTTGCTGTGTTTGATGATTTTATATTTGAATTTAATATTTCTGGCGTCGATTCTTGTTTGCTTTTCTTTGTTACGGTTAGAAAAATTGAATTTAGTATGAAGTTTTTGTTCGGCAGTGGGTTTTTGGTAGTTTGAGGTCACCCGTTCAATTCAAATGAATTCCCAGCGTATTCGGCGAACTCCACCTCCTTACGAATTGGATTTGGCCAAATCCTTAATTCTTTTGAAGAGTAACGTCTCAGTTTGTTTTTGTATATAAGGGTTTTATAAGAATGTGGGATATATAATTTTTTAAGAAAATTATTGTGAAGTTAAGATATATAGTTTGAATGGATTGTTTATTTTATTTTTTAAGTTCTATGTTTGAATTTGGAGAGATAAGGTATATATAGTTTTTTTAAATGAGAAATCCCTAATCTCAAAATGATAATGTATATGTAATTGAATTTAAAATTAATTTATTATTATTAAAAATTAATTATACTTTGTCAAAATTTCTCATTGTATAGGTTTGAAATTCATGTTTAACACTATTTCAACCTTGCCAGTGAGTAAGAAATGCTTTGTCATGGACACCTTAACTCTTTGTCAACCTTGATAGTGAGTAGAGTAAGAAATGCTTTGTCATGGACACCTTAACTCTTTGTCAACCTTGATAGTGAGTAAAGAATTCTTTGTCAACCTTGCGAGTGAATAAAGAACGCCCTTGCCAGTGAATAAAGAATGCCCCTTGCCCAGGACAAGAAATCAAGAAAAATTACTAATATTTTTGGTTGGTTTTGGAGGTAGGATAGAATATACTGTGTGATGAAGTATTGGCTGGAAATTTCTCAAACATTCTGTTACTTGTTTCATAGTTTGGATTTTTGGGGGAAAGAAGTTTAAACATGGGCTCGTTCAATGGTTGGTAATTATGATAGCTTGTATATAACTTGAAAATCTGAGAAGCTTTTGGTTGTTTGTTCTTTTTAATTTTTGATATAATACAATAGAGCCTGCGGTGTTGCCAATGGTTTTTGTCATACGATGCTTGGAGTCTCTTATTCACTGCAGTACTGTAGTTGATTTTTCCAGTTAGTTATTTAATCAGCATATATGTTAGGCTATGCTCAATATAAGTGTCTGTTATAGTGGTCAACCTATATATCTGTTGCAAGCTGTCTTCTCCACTTTATTTGCACTGTCAATATGCATACTCACTGCATATACACAGTGTGTATATATCCCTACCCCTGTACTGCCTTGAGAGCCTCCATTAGTTGGATTTGGTCTATTGCTTTTGTTTGTTAATTTCAGATTAGGCTTAGTTCATTTCTGTCATAGAGTAGTTTCCATGGAGGTAATATTGCAAATTATATCATCAAAATTCTTAGATGTTTGTTGGTGCAGCAGAGTTTTTTTATGGAGTACAATGGGGTGAGAAATTCTGTTATTGTCATTGTTTTGCACTCTATTTAATTGTTAGAACAACACAAGCAGGAAAGTTTTGTTCATCTTTCTGTTTTCACTGCTAAGATAGATTATCGTCTTGAGACAGAACCATCATATGCAAAGTCCGTTAAACAGTCTATGATATGGCTTGGGAATTCTTGAAACATTGCATTGCTCATTTTTTAATGGTTTTGACCTTTTCCAATGTGGTTTATGATTTTAATTCTACTTTGTCAAGTGATTTTGATAAATAGTTCAGTATATGGGCTGGTTTTTTCTCAAATGTTGGTTTCAGTAATGAACTATGCCAGAGGTATTAAATCCCTCTATGTTTTCACTGCTAGGATAGAACATCATCTTGAGACAGAAACATCATATGCAATTCTGTTAAACAGTTCATCATATGGTTTGGAATTTCTTGAAACATTGCATTGTTCATTATTTGATGGTTTTGACATTTTTCAGTGTGGTTTGAATATGATTTTAATTTTACTTTGTCAAGTGATTTTGATAAATAGTTCAGTATGTGCCTGGCTTTTTCTCAAATATGTGGTTGGTTTCAGTAATGAACTATGTCAGAGGTATTAAAACCTCTGTTTTCACTGCTAGGATGGAGTATTGTCTTGAGACAGAACCATCATATGCAAGTTTGTTAAACAGTCCATTATATGGCTTGAAATATCTCGACACATTGCATTGTTCATTATTTGATGGTTTTGACATTTTTCAATGTGGTTTGAAGTTGATTTTTAGTTCTACTTTGTCCAGTGATTTTGACAAATAATTCAGCATGGCCTGGTTTTTTCTCAAATATGCGGTTGGTTTCAGTAATGAACTATGTCATAGACGTATTAAAATCCTGGTCAAATCCCTTATAAATGTAGTGTCGAGAAGTATTTAAACCCTTTGAGGTGCCCAATCCCAAGAGGGTTTTGATACCTCTCTGCGCTACACTGTTCAGGGATTTGATCAGGTCCGAGAGAGGTTTGTCACAAATGTTCAAATGCTCTTAACTTCCTTGAGGAAAGAACTGCTCTGAGTATGATCTGAATTCTTCTTTAGTGGTGGAAACTGCCGAATTGCTGATTAACATCTTGCAGAGGAGTTGATTGCGACTGCCAATTACATTGCAACCCCTGGGAAGGGTATCCTTGCAGCGGATGAGAGTACAGGAACCATTGGGAAGCGCCTGTCGAGCATCAATGTGGAGAATGTAGAGGTCAATCGTCGGTCGCTTCGAGAATTGCTCTTCACAACTCCTGGTGCTCTGCAGTATTTGAGTGGAGTCATTTTCTTTGAAGAAACTCTTTACCAGAGCACAGCCAGTGGAAAACCTTTTGTCGAGGTTCTTCAGGAAGCTGGAGTGGTGCCCGGTATCAAAGTGGACAAGGGAACAGTAGATTTGGCTGCTACAAATGGGGAAACAACCACACAGGGGCTAGATGGGCTTGCTCAAAGATGCCAGCAGTATTACAAGGCTGGTGCAAGGTTTGCTAAATGGAGGGCAGTACTAAAGATTGGCCCAACTGAGCCCTCGGAGCTTTCAATTGAACAGAATGCTCAAGGCCTGGCTCGTTATGCAATAATTTGCCAAGAAAATGGCCTGGTTCCAATCGTAGAACCTGAGATTTTGACCGATGGATCTCATGATATTCATAAATGTGCTGCAGTTACGGAAAATGTTGTTGCAGCTGTCTACAAAGCTTTGAATGACCATCATGTCCTTTTGGAGGGTACTCTGCTGAAACCCAACATGGTATCGCCTGGGACAGATGGCCCTAAAGTCCCTCCAGAAGAAATAGCCGAGCACACTGTAAGGGCACTCCAGAGGACCGTTCCAGCTGCGGTTCCTGGTATAGTGTTTCTCTCTGGTGGGCAGAGTGAAGAAGAGGCCACCTTGAACTTGAATGCAATAAACGCATGCAAAACTAAGAAGCCATGGACATTGTCATTTTCTTTTGGGCGAGCACTGCAGCAGAGCACCCTCAAGACTTGGGCTGGGAAAGCAGAGAATCTCGGAGCTGCACAGAAGGCATTTCTTGCTCGTTGCAAGGCCAATTCTGAAGCAACTCTTGGAAAATATGCTGGAGGTGCTGGTGCTGGGCTTGCCACGGAAAGCCTGCATGTTAAAGATTACAAATACTGACTTTTCCAATCTGCAATTTCTATTGGTTTTGTTTATGGCTGGCCGAAATGAAGCCATGAACTGCACTGTAATAGTGATAACCCTGTGTTAGAAACTTAAGAGGCTATTAGGGAGATATATTGAGACTACTAGGTCAGTAGTTTAAGTACGTTCATAAAGGAAATGTGACTCTTAAATTTGGATTATTATTTTTTCTACAGTGCTGTAGTGATGTTGGTTAAGGAATAAAACTGCACTGTAATAGTGATAACCCTGTGTTAGAAACTTAAGAGGCTATTAGGGAGATATATTGAGACTACTAGGTCAGTAGTTTAAGTACGTTCATAAAGGAAATGTGACTCTTAAATTTGGATTATTATTTTTTCTACAGTGCTGTAGTGATGTTGGTTAAGGAATAAAATAGATCATTCTTTCCTTTGTAACTGCTATGTGCAATTGTCTAAATCTTTGGGTGAGCTTCATAAGGATGAGAGTAAGAGTCAATTTAATGTGTTATGTGGATAATCTTAACGGATATGGTAGGCATCAATATATGGGAGATGTTTCTTTGGGCACATTAAGATTTAAATCTTGATGCTTTTGGCAACACGGTAACAGATGATTCCTATGTAGAACGGATCAACTTTTGAGCAGGCAAGGTTTTTGATGACGGTAATAAATGATTGTAGGTGTTTGGATCGAATAGAAATTTGAAAAAGCGTGACAATGAATTTTCCTCTGCCCTATGCCCTGTTCTTTAGTATTACTATTTTCAAGCAGCCATCACATAAAATTAGCAGCGCACTCACAACTACAGTGACACAGTACACTCACAGTGGTCTTTCAGACAAGGAACAATTCAGAGTCGGGAGTTCGAAATATCTGATTTACCATTCACAGTGGTCTTTCAGATAAGGAACAATTCAGAGTTGGGAATTCGAAATAGCTGATTTACCCTGTGAAATTGTAAAGCATGCAGCTCGCTGATGATAAATCTTTTCACAAGCTACGAAGCATGCTCAGTCAGGAGTCAGAGTCACAGCCTACAGGTGGTGTTTTGGGCATGTAGAAAAAATCCGTTTCAATCCGGCATCGTTGATGCATCATACAATCCCACGCGCTGAAAACATAAGCTTGAGAGGGAAGAAAGGACTGCCTGGCGCTTGCATGCAACAACCCAGAGATTTCAATCTGTATTTGAAATATGTAAGGCAAGGCATTTTTGTTGCTTGCATTTTCTGTCATATATTATCAGTTAAAATTTACTTCATTTGTTTGATGTGCTCCATTATGCTAGACCTCTGTAAAACCTGTGTATTTCTTTTCTTTTCTGCATGCTATATAATCTCTATAAAACCTGGGTATTTCTTCTCTGCATGATATATCTCTGCGTGGTATATTACCTATGTAAAACCTATGTAGTTCCAGTTTGCTAGTCCGACTCGGAATTAGTCGGGCTCTGTTCAACCAACATCACTGGAAGTTGTATGTCATATTTTTATATTATTTTATTTAAAATAAAGGAAATAACCAACGACATCGTTTATTTTACTTTTTAATTTATTTAATAAAAACATAAATTAACTTTGGATATCGACTTTACTTTCAGTTTACAAAGAATAATACTTTTTAATTTATTTAAAAAAAACATAAATCAACTTTGGATATCGACTTTACTTTCAGTTTATAAAGAATAAAAGTATTACGTTAAACGCATGCATTCAATATCTTATAAATAAAAAAATATAAATAAAAAAATAATTTAATTATAGACATTAAAAATTTTAAAACACTTAATGATTTAACCTAATTTACTAAACTTATTTTTTTCAATTATGGAATTTTTTTTTATATATATAAAATTAACACTCGGTCATGGAAGGTATTTCTACCATTCACACTTAAATGAATATAATGCCCAACATTTAAATGATGATCACATCCTCACTTTGTATTCTTATTCTCACAAGTGTTTTTTCATCCCCATCCCCACTCACACCATCACCCTTTGTTATTTGTAACACTTTGTTGTTGTTGTTGTTTTGTTTTGTTTTTTTTGACAGTTTTTACTTCATAGTTTAGAATTGTACTCAAATAATGAAACCTACAAAGTTTAAAACATGGAACTTTGTTTAGGCTTATCAAAGCCTAGATCTACATCTATTAAAACTTCTTTAAATTATATGTGTGCATTATATGTATTAATTCAAAATAATAGATAGAAGGAAGCTAATCCACATGTGTGTAATATGGAAATTTAACAATAATGTAAACTACAATAATAATCACATCAATTCATTATTATTCAGAAAAAATATTACTGCAATTCATACACATGTTGCTTACACTTGTTTTCACAACAACACGCAGTAGAATTCTCACTTAGGATGCTTATCAAGGACAAGTCTAAACATTCGACTTTTTGGACTTTTCTAGACAATTATCATTGGAATCTGGTGATGTAATTGTTGGTGAAATTGCTTTTCTATTGCTCAAATTGCAGTTTTGAATGCATAGATGAATCTAGCACCCAAAAAATCCCTTAATCCAATCGGATTGTGCAATCTCAACAATTCTTCTAAATTTCTGGTCAAACATTGGGCAACATTGATCGAAAAACATCGTTGGAAAAGGTTTAAAAAGTTGAATGTTTAGACTACCCCTCTTCATCCTTTATTGCTCAGGAAAAGAAGGTACAAAATGGGTAATAAATGTCTCTACTTGAGTGCCCACTCAAACTTATAAATACACTCCATTATCCAACAATAAAGCACACCCACTAGTGCAGAGGAATGCCCCACTCGATTTGGAGTGAATGCCTAGGTAAGTGTGCCTTACAGGAAAAGGTAACTATCTGCATTAAATGTGCCATTAGGAATGAATGTTCCCATCATGGAAGAGGGTAACTCTAGTGTTTAACAAACTCCATCACCCAACACTAATGCACGCTCCTTAATTTCACTGTGACTCTTATGAACCAAAAATAGAGAGGGAGAAAGTTATCATACCAACTCACCCCCCTTTTTTGTGGTTGTTGTTAACTTGTCATGGATGAAGAGAAAATTATGTTGCTAACTCATAGTGGATGAAGAGATAATTTGTTGTTGCTTGATTGGGCTGAAGCTAAATAACTTCTAAAGCAATAGGTAATCTAACAATACCTCTTTGTAAGGAAGGTGTTCTCAAATAACCCCAACATCTCCCTCAACATCTTAAACTTCCCCTTAGCTAGAGGCTTTGTCAAAATATCAACTACCTATGAATTTGTTGGAATGTTGTCCAACACTATAACTCCCCTATGAACTCATCCTCTCAAGAAATGGTATTGAATATCAATATTTTTGGAGAAATCATGGAATACTAGATTTTTAGAGAGCCCAATGCAACTCTACTTGTCACAATATCAACAATAGGCTCCCAACAATTAATTGGTCAACCATGTTATCGAATTTTGAAGGCAAATGGCTTCACAATGTGTTAATAAATCTCTTATATACTTTGCTTCAAATGAACTGAGAGTAGGTTCCCCCTGCTTCTTGATAAACCAAGGAATCATCCCTGATCCCAAACTAAAGCAAAACCCTAAAGTACTCTTTTAAGTATCAGTGTTTCCCACCCAATTTGAATCTACAAATTCATGTATCAAATGTCCCAAATACTTCATTCCATAATGGATAGTGCCATTCAGATATCCGGGCACATGCTTACATGTGTTCTAATGCCACTTGCAAGGCTCCACCATAAACTAACTCAAAGTATTCATTGCATATAAAATATCATGTATATTATTCAGAAAGTACATCAAAGATCCAAACAACTCCAAATACAAAGCAAGTTCAACCAATCGAGTTTATTTAACACAAGCTAACTTAAGATTTGATACCATAGGTGTAGCCAAAGGGTTTACAATGAAATATTTAAAATCTTTTCAAAATCCCAACAATATACTTCCTTTTTTCTTAAAGAAAACTTTGCATACTGTTGATGTTCAGATTGGTCACAATCCCAACAACAACCTCACACGGATATAAATATCTCCCTGTGTTTTTATAGAGATTGTACTCCTTTGTAAATGTCTAAAAGATATTGCTTGATGTACTTGAATTAAATTTCTAAATGGGGAATACTACAAAACAAACCTCAATCTTTATTGCTTTCAAAATATAAAGAAAAGATAAAAGTGTATATAAGAATATTCACATAAAGAATTTGAGAGAGAAGAATCAAGAATCTTTAAAAAGAATGAAATAAAATATATACATAATATTATACAACAATAAAGAAACCATAATATAAAACAAGATATTCCTCACATCCATCACAACTTGATAAAAGTTGATCACATTCATATGAAAGCAAAACAATACTCCACAATTATAGAGAATTTTAAAAGAGTATTTCATTAAAAAAAAAGTAAATATAATAGGTGCACTTCAAAAATATTGTGCTCAAAATTCAAAGTTTGAGAAATCATTGAAATTACACCCCAAAGTAGTTATCTTGGGAGCTCAAAATAATACTCTATTTTAAAATAAAAAGATTGTGTTCGTCCAAATGGACTGGGATGGAGCCCCCATGGACCATAAAAAAAAGTGGAATGGGGTTGGACCTGAAAGAAGAAAAAAGAAACTGTAAGAGATCAGTTACGGATTTTCAAGAAATTGAGAATACACAATTGGATGATTTCTGAATGAGAAGTATAAAGAATAGGAGGCTATGAAAGATGACCAGTTTACTTATTGTGATGGATTTCTCCCTCTGTTATCTGCCAGCTGAGGTGCCTTTTGTATTTTCCTTCATTGGAATTCTATGACCGGTTGCAACTACCTCTTCTTGATCTTGTTTTGTTACTTTAGTTAAGGCATTCTTTAACCAATTTTCAATATAATCTCTCATTAGTGCAACAATTATTTCCTGCCTTACTCTTATGTCAAATAACGAACTTTCCATCTCTCAAAAATCAATTGAAAGTTGATGTAGTGTATCCTCAATATCTTCATTTTAACTAACTAACCAACTTTCAACTTCTAACTCTGAATACTTAGTCAAACTATTAAATATCTCAACTGATGCAGATTTCAATAATTCCAATTTTTCTTTGAATTGCTCTTTTGTCACAAGAATGGAATTTAATATAAACTTCGGGTCTTCAATTTCTTCGGTTGTTCCAACTATATCCAAATCAATCAATTTTAGATATGACTCTCCCCTTTTGACACTTATAGTGTCACGATCGACCAATATTTCCTTTAGACACTTTATTCTTTTTATCCAACACGCTTTGAGTTGCTTTATACGAACAGGGGATGGTAAGTCCTCTTCTTTTCTTTTAAAATCACTCATGCTTGAAACTTTCATAGAAAAGGTAGTAATATCCCATTTGTAGAACTCCTCATCATTTTATAGATCAACTTGTAGGTATTGTCTTAGGTTTGTCATTCTTGATCCCAAAGAAATAAAATTATTTTCTAGTTCCCATGTTCTCAAGAATTAGAGACATTATTTTCTTAATGTTTTCTCCAAGATATCTTCTGACAACAATGAGTAAACTTGGTGTCCCTCTTAATCTTGAATTGGATTATGGTGTTCCATCAAGTCTCTTCCATGGTTGCATTGTAGCAATTGGGTTGGTGAATATGGGTGGGGGCATTAGAGCACTCTCTAATTGTTTAATCTTGTCTTTTAGGATGGCATTTTCACTTTCCATTTCTCCAATTGACATCTTCAGGGCTTCACTCGTTGCTTCATGGATCTGTACAATTATAGATGGTGGAACTCCATTTAGGTCAAGCTCTGAGCTCAACTTTCCTTGAATCTTTTTATTTTTTTGAATGAACTCTTTCAAATACCAATTTATTTGAACCTTTATAAAAAAGGGCCCTATGCAAAGTCAAAGTTTATTATTCAAATAGAACTGGTTCATGTGTGACCATTTTTGTTTCAACTTCTCTACTTTCCTAAATCCTCTGTTCTTCATCAAGAAATTCAATGTCCTCAATGTTCACGTCCAGGTCCATATCTTTAGGAACAATTTCATCTTCAGGTGCACCCTCATTTCCTCCTTCCTGATTTTTTTATCATTTTCTTTTATTGGTCACTGGAAGCTTGTGGGGTCTTTCCAGACTTCCCTTGGGAGGATTCTAGTCGCCTCCATCATTGGAATTGTCTGTTGCAAATTTGTTTTGTTCTTGAGTTGTAGGTTGAGATTTTTGTGTTGGTAGGCCACTTTTCTGAGAGGTGTTGGGAGACCATATAATTACTTCATTTACCACTTTTACATGCTATTTATGTTGCTCAGTGGTGCTAAGAACAATTTCAATATATTCTTGTTTTTTCTCAATAGGAAGTGCCTGAGGGTGATGGCTATCGCCTTCATATTCTCCAAATAGAATTGTATTAGAAAATGTGACATTGTAGCCCACATAAATCATGTGTTTCATGAATTAGAAAATGTGACATTGTAGCCCACATAAATCATGTGTTTCATGAATAACTGGTTAGGTTCGAACCCTTCGACTTCATCTGCTACCTTTAAATTAAACTTATCAAATTGAATTGAAAAATAATTGATATTTGTATTACTTTTCAATGATATTTCTCCAATTTTCCAAGGCAAAGGGACAAATTTCCTTTTTCTCTTATCATGAAAGAAATGCACCCAAAATTTATATTGTTTGCACACTTCACTACAAACATCTTATCATACACATAATATGGGAGATATGTGGGTCTTTCTTGGGAACAATAAATCCCGATGATACTGAAATTCTCCATTGTTTCGAACTTCCTCTTTTATCTAGAAATGATGTTGCTTCTAAAGATAGTCTTGATGTATTTGGTCCAAAAAATAATCTCTTAAAAGAAGAAATAAATGAATTATGTACTTTATAAAAATAATACATAGTCGTCTGCTTCCATAAGGTGGGGTAACACATATGAATTGTGTCAATTTTACAATTGATTTGTTTAGCTAAATGTAGTCCTTTGAAAACATGGTAGTAAATAATGGCAAATATTATGCATGAGGACATGTAAAAAATTTTATTCTTCCTGAAATTTGATAACTGAAAAGATAGGACATGTAAAAAATTTTATTCTTCCTGAAATTTGATAACTGAAAAGATAATTCATTAGAAATTATTTTTTCCCAATCGAACACTTATTTTTCATGGATAGAAAAATACAGGATATACAAATCCATACGAGGAATGGCAGTCGTAGATTCTTGTCTGGTTACTCTGGCGAATAACCATGCCATTTCTCGATAAGGGTTTTTCAACGAACTAACCTGGATAATTGATATGTCTTCTAGAACCATTGTCGGGTCTTCAATATACTTTGGCAGAAGCTCCAATCCACCAATTCTTGCTCTCATAAAATATTTTTCTTCATCCCCTTTAAAAGTCATCGTTGGCTCTATAAGTCTAAGCATTCTTTTGAAGACCGAAAGAGCTAAAAAAGTAAGGGACTGCCCTTGAAGCTAAATTATTCTCTGGTTCTTATTGAACTTGTCTATGCAGCATGAAATCAATTTCCGGAACACAACTTGCTTGAACAATCCCTGGCATCCAAATTTGGTTTGCATTCCTCTCTGAAGATGGTAATGACGAATAATACCAGTATGATCTTGACCATTGGAATCTTTGATCTTCCCATCCAAATGAGTTGATGGTGTCTCCACAACAATGTTATTTTATTCTAGTTGTCATACTTTATGAAGTTGGTGAATTAGTGTACAACTCTTTTCAATTTCAATATGTTATTACCAAAGTAATACCTTTTTTATCATAAAATACTTCAAGACTCTTAGTTCAATGAGTCGTTAATGAAAATTAAATTTTAAATAATGGAAACCTGTCTCGAGAAGATCGCCATTAATAATGACCTTTTAATACTTAGCACATTTGTTATCAATGTGTGATATTTGCATTTCATGTTCATTGGAGATTGTGATAAGACATGACATATGTTACCGCGGGGAAATGAACGACGGGGAAAACGAAATCAGGCGAGTGTAGAGAAGATATGAAATCATCCTATATCTGTGAACCCACGATGTGATTTTGAAAAAGAGACTAATTATGAGATTGTATTGGATAAATCAGGATCGGGGGTATGTGGAGCGATAATAAGATCATCACTGACCTACAGACCCGCAGTGGAAACTCAAGAATTTGACTGAGTATGAAAAGTGAATTGGGTTAACAGAGTCGAAGATAGAAAATGTATTGAAGAATCATGATATTACCATGGCCCATGGTGAATATTGAAAATTAGCTAAGTGTTGAGATATCGCGAAGGTAATGAAATATGAGAAATAGACTAAGTATGAAAAATCAGTCGGGCAGAGAGGTTGCGGTGTGTTGGCAGCCAATTCACATTTTTCATTGTCTCATAAGCTGCCTACACCGGTTCCACTCTTCCAGTTGACGGACGGTCATTTTTGCCCGTCAACACGGTGATAGTTTAGTGAATCGGGAAAACGTCTTAGACCTGCGATGAGATGTTCAAGAAATAAACTAAGTATGGGTGAAAAATGATGGTGGTGAAATGTGATATTGGTGTATTTTGGAAGTTGTAGAACTTTGGAATAATAAATAGATGTGGTGTGAACCCGTTAGACACACGAAAAATTATAAGTATGGAAAAGGATATACAAGAGGGAGTTCTTAAATGACTTAGTACATTTGAGGATCAACACCTACCACTTTCCATACCTCCACCCAAAAAATAATGTACAACACTAATGTACTTCATATCAAATTCATTAGCTAGTTTATGTTTCAACACACAATGAGCTTCTAAACAATCTATATAAGAATCGAATCATCTACGTATAGAACTAAGAAAATCATATTAGTTTCTTCATATAAATAATAAAGATTCGAATTTGAACAATTCTTGGAGAAGCCTAGGTTCAACAAGTAATGATGTATCCTAGAGTACTAAGCTCGTGGTGTCTACAACAACACATGAAGGGCCTTCTTTATTATGTGCACATGGGTATCTTTCCCATGCAACTTAAACCCTCTTGTACGGTTTATGCAAACTTCTTCGATTACTTCATTAAGAAAAGGAGTATTTACATCCCTCTAGTAAAGAGGCCAAGCAAAACAATGTGCAATATTCATAATAGTACGGATGTAAGTATCCCCAGAAACAAGAGCAAAGGTTTCATCATAATCTAGTCTCTTTTTTTGAGAGAATTCCTTGGCTACAAATTTGGCCTTCAAATTCTCGATGCTCCCATTAGTTGCATGCTTTATTTTGTAAAACCATTGAGAATCAACCACTGACTTCTTGATTGATATTGGAACAATTTCCCACTCAACATTCTTGATTATGGAGTTATACTCCTCTATTATGGCATCCAACCATATATGTTCCTCCTTTGCCTCCTCAAACTTGGAAGACATTTGTGCAACATAAGTAGGAAACTTTTTAGTGGGGATGACTCACCTGAGACAAATCCTTTGGAGCTCCTACTTGTTCTTGTGCACTTCTTGTGCCTCTTGTAATTTCTAGGTAAATCATCTCATCTTTTTCATTGTATTGGTAGGTTTAGATGTCTCCTTCCCTTCACTAGAACTAGGCTGATCTAAATTTGATTGTTGTTGTTCTTTTAGATCAATGAGTTGGCAACAAATATCTCCTCCTTCAATCATTGTAGAAGGTTATGGAGGACCATCCATCCTCCACAATGATCCATAAATGTGGAACTTATATCCCACATGTCTCACCAACATGGATCCTATGTAGAAATGAAAATTGTTCTCTGCAATCCTTGTTCATAATTGATATATGTTGGTGGGACGTGTGGATTATAAGTCCCACAATTACATATCATATTGGTATCAAAGTAGTTGAATCCTTGACTATGAAATGACTCCAATACTTTTAGGATAAAGCAAACCCAACATGGTTAAAGCACTTAGAAGAAATAACAAACAAATCAATGGGGACAAGAAGAAAAAGAATAAGTGGTATGCAACAAGCAAGATATCCCTCATTTGTTATTGTTGCAAAAAGAAATGCCACAAAGATGCCAATGATTGGTATTTTTAGGCATGTTCCTTTTGTGGGAAGAAAGGCCATTTTGAGGTTTCTTGATGGGAGAAGCAAGCCACATGCCATAAGCGTAAATTCTCTTAGGAAGAATGACAAGAAGACTTCTCTAATACAACAAAAAACACATAGGCATATTGATTGTTGGGTTCTTATTATTGAATGAGTGTTATGCAAGATAGTGAAAAAAAACCCGCATATATTCAATAGTAAACAAGCGAAGACCAAGATTCAACCTATCATTCATTCACAGTCAACATAAACCATATCCAAGTCTAATAATTAAAAAGACTTTCACACTGAAGATGTGAATGGTTTTTTATTGAAGAGTTCCAAATTTGAAGATTGCTCATAACAAATAATCAATGAGCAAAATTATGCATTGTTCGAATAATTGAAGATAGAAACCAGGGCTAGAACTAGAGGCAGAAGCCAACGTCGAGAGCTAGAGGCAGTGTCTTAAAAAGACTTTCACACTGAAGATGTGAATGGTTTTTTATTGAAGAGTTCCAAATTTGAAGATTGCTCATAACAAATAATCAATGAGCAAAATTATGCATTGTTCGAATAATTGAAGATAGAAACCAGGGCTAGAACTAGAGGCAGAAGCCAACGTCGAGAGCTAGAGGCAGTGTCAGAGTTATCACCAACATTGAGAATTGAGAGCCATGTTCCAGAGAAATAGATAGGAGGCACATTGATAAAAGAGTTTAGTTTCCTAGAAGATTTTGGAGACCAAAAACCTCTCAATGCGAAGGTGTTATCTGAAATGTATATGTGACAAAGAGGAATGGTTGATGAGACTTAGTGCACACAAATAGTCGACAAAAACCTTAAAATCATCCCCTGAATAAAAAAGTGGCACTAACAACAATACCATTTTATTTTTATTTTTTGAGGTTAAAAATATAACTTCTTTGAAACTTGACTTGACAATTGATATGTTGCAACTAAAATCTCAAAAACAACCCTCGAATTGAAAAGTGGTGCTCTTAGTAGCACCCCCCTTTATTGCAAGTTTTTTTAAATTGTGGCCTTGAGAATTAGTGCCTCTAGAACCAAATTTTAAGACTAACACCTAAATTAAAAAAATTGTGTTATCAATAACACCCTTTTTTTTCAGATTTAAAATTGCAACATCTTAAAAACCATAACCTGAAAATTCAATACCATTACAAACAAAATCATAAAAAAGAAAAAAAAAATTAAATAAAAAAAAAAGGAAAAACCCAAATAAAAGAAAACATCATTTTTTTTAAAAACAAAAATAAAAAAATAAACATATATGAAAAAACAAAAATTCTAAAATAAAATATACATTTAAAAAAATTTAAAAAATAATAACAAAAAGAAAAATATACAATTTCTTAAAAAAAAAAAAAATAATAATAGAAAGAATATTAATTTAAAAAAAATAAAAAACAATTTAAAAAAAATAAAAAAAATAAACACTTTCAAAATAAATATCCAATTTCTTTCATAAATAAACATAAGAAAAAGGAATATTAATTAAAAAAAAGACTAAAAAACATTTTTTGGGAAGGGGTTCCCCTCGCTCAGTAGCTTTGGGGGTGGGGCCACCCAACTATCATTTATTTTTGGATTGGGGAGAGATTCCATGAATTGGCCCCGTGATCAAAATGATTTTTTTTTTAATTGGGGGTGGGGCCACCCTACTATTTTTTGGATTAATGAGAGATTCCAAATATTAAATTAAATAATATTTTTTTAAAGTTTTTTTTTTTTTTTTAATAAGAAATCATATATATGTTGTCTAATTGTTTATGAAATAGTTTTTTTTTTGGAATTTGGCAACATAAATCTGTACAAAATCACTATTTTTTGTTGTTTAAAATCCACTTCTAAATGCAGAAATAGATTCAACATGATGAAAAATCTCTGGGGCATTTGGATCATACAAAAATAATCATTCAAATCTGTGGATTTAACAATTTCTTGTCGGATTTCGAGCAAATGTCCCTGAAAAAAATCGTCAGAAAAGAGTAATTTGTAGAAAGTTTAAACTAAGGCTATATATATATATATACTCTTTAAAGGTGTTGTCTAACTGTTCTACATTTTGGTTTTTTTCGTTGGAATCCGGTGACTTAAATCTACACGAAATCACAATTTGTTGTTGTTTAAATTGCATTTTTGAATGCATAAATGGATTTAGCGTGTTGA
>CBVK0100131574.1:0-22202 GCA_900067695.1 Picea abies | reverse complement strand
CTCTTGTAAAATCTCTCTGTAATCTTTTTCTTTGCATTAATAAACTGCTCCAAGTGGCCGCGTTGGCTGGGGCCGTGGATGTTTCCCCGTAGGGGTTTTACCACGAGAAAACATCGGTGTGTTGATATTTGATCTGGTTATGTGAGTGGTTACTGAAGGTGTTCGTCCTCTGTTGGAATACCTGTGTTGTCGAACACTATTCAGAGGGTATTTTTCATGTACCGCTTTCACTTGGGACACACGAAAGACGCAGAGGGTCATTGGTTCATGAACTTGTTCTTTGTCCAATTTCCACCAAATCACGAAGCTCCTGCTTTGTACCTCATGTTGACTGATGAGAGATGCCTTAATGCTCTCCTTTTAGCAAGTCTCTTTCCATCACCATCAGCCCATTTATTCTGGAAACAAGGCCTAGATGTTTATGAGTACCTTGAGGCTTGCAGTCATTAGTGGCAGGCTCTCTCGCCATCGAAAGTTGGGAATACATCAATGGGTCTTGATCGATGGATTCTTCAGGTGTTCAACATTGATTCCTCTATTCACACTTGTAAGAATGTACTTGGTGCCTTGATACCTACTTTCATTATCGGTATGTTGTCTCACGTTTGTTAAAGGTATACATCAATGATCGGCAATCAAACGATGTCTCATTGTGTTCAACCTCAAATCCTTTATTCACATGATGTATACTTGCACCTTTGGTGGATTGTATAGAAGACTTGAAGACATCACTATGTGGCCGCATCTTTCTTGAGTTGTTGCCTCCTTTTCATTTGGACCAGTACCTATACGACTTCAGTGATCATGGGAGATTTGATTGTACTCCATGGTATACATATATCTTCAGTTTGGTTTTGAGACTAGTTCTATTGGGCCTTGTTCGTGACTATGACAACTTTTTGGCATGTAACCACGTTTGTATTTGCCTATTCATGGCCATGGACACTTGTTTGGTATATTTTTCACATGGATCTGCAATGTATTTTGGCATCCATGTATGCAAAGTCGGTACAAAATGTAATAAGGGATCGATTTCGTCCAGTTGATTCTCTACCACTCCACTTCTGGGTTATTTATAATGTATTTAGGCCATCGCAGATTCTCCTCTGACCTCACACATTAGGGGGCATCTGTTATAGCAAGATTTTCCTCACCCTATGCAATCTTGTGGAGAGGGCCTTATTCCATTCCTCCATGTAGAATTACTTTCCCTGATTGATAAATCCAAAGACAAAAAAATATATTTTTCCACTTGTACACACCTTGAAAGCTATATGATAAGCGTATATGTTGGTTTCTCCACTACAGCCCGTGTACATCAGGATTTGTGCCAGAAAATCAAAATTAAATGTTGGGTTTCCATGTCACAACAGGAGATCTCTGATCCTTGGCCTTCCATATCCTGGAAACATTCTGACTCGGCCCTTCGGTTGCATTTTGAAGGCTATAAAGACTCCAATTCCGAGCTATGGAAAAAAGGGAGAGAATTCAACTTTGAGAGAAAAGTTACTCTGGAGAAATTATTACTTCATTATTGATTATGCATCCCTTTGTCCTTTAAGTCTGAACATAGTGTTCAGGACCCAAGATCTTCCTTTATTGATGGAGAACCTCTTTGTCTCCCTTATATGAGCTTGCCTTTGGTGGAGGATTGAAGTGGTGGAGGCCCAGTTGGAAGGAACTCGGATTCTTGGTGTCGAACCGTGCTGACACGGAAGTCTGTAATGTTTTCACTTCTGTTGATCATTTATTAATAGAAATACTCCTTTCCCATCCAATTGATATCTTGCAAATATATGTGTTATGATCCATGGGCATGTTTGTTTTGTATATTGATGGAATATGATATCTAATGTTCTAACCTGTTATATCATCACTATATGATTTCTCTTCTTGTTTGTTGAGAACTTGTTGCAGGTATAAAGCTTTGGGTCAAAGTGCTCAATGGTGGACATCATCAAACGTTTGGACGAGGTAAGCCTCTTTCTTACTTCTCTTGCACATTAGTTTATAAAGCATATGCTGGAATTGAGTTGATTTCTATAGTCATACCTATTTTCTGTGATTCACCCTAGCCATAGAGATATTTTCCTCGTAATAAGAGCGTTGGAGCTGAAGACTTCACTGCAAAAATGTAGAAGCTCTGTGATTAGATTAAGCAACAGTTGCAGCAGAGAAGCAACGTGTATAAGCACGGAGTTGATTAACACAAGAGGAAACTTGAATTTGAAGTTGGAGATCAATTTCTAGCACATCTTATAAAGGAGAGGTTCCCAAGGGGAACATGTAATAAGATGAAGTTGAAAAAGACAGGACCATGCAAAATCCTGAGAAGATTTGGTGAGAATGCTTATGAAATATAACTTCCAGAGGATGTGGGTATATCACCCATATTAAAAATTGTAGACCTGTATCCTTACAAAGAAGATGGAACTAGAGGATCATAAGGTCAGAAAAAGATCCAGTGAGAAAAACAGATGTTTATAGCAGAGAAGCTGTAGATGGAGAATATTGTGGATCGATGAATTGGTAAGAAGACCCAAAGGAAGAAGTATTTTGAGTATTTAATAAAGTGTAAAGGTCACCCAATAGAAGACGCCACTTGGGTCAGTGAAGCGGACATCCAGAAGAATGGAAGTTCGGTGTAGGAGCTCAAGAAAATGAGTCCATGAATTTTTCAGCCAGAGGAGTATGATGTAGGAGCATCGCCAACAAAGCGCATGTGGAGGACAGTTGGGCGCACTAGCATGTATTTTGAATAAATTTTGAATTCCAAAATTATCATATTAATGTAATATCTGGAAAATATTTTGATTTATGAGCATATTTAATGTTGGAGGTTGAGCCATCGCATAAGATCGATGAGGGAATGTATTTTTCTTTAATGTTGAAGATTGTATTACAGATCTGGAGCCCTTGCTCTTATCTGTATGACTCAAATATTTATTGTAATAAATATTAAGTAGTTGAAAGCTTTTATTTCAATAGGATATCTTAGAGTAGTTGGAGGGAAAGACTCGAAGAGCCCCTCTTGTATAAATCTTTGTAGTTTTTCCCAGAAGAGGTTGTTGAATCTATTGTGTAGGTTTCCATTGTAGTTGTTGTTTTTGGCTCTCTATTTGTTGATGAGATGTTGAATCTATTGTATATGTTGTAGAGTTCTGAAGAATAGTGTATGAATCCATGTATACGACTATTGAATGAATATAACATAGGAGGATTGACCTAAATGTCTGGTGTTGTTGTGTCTATCTAGATGATTGAATGGTAGACTTTCTGCTTATTTGAAATCCTCTGTTATTTATTGTTCTTATGGTTTATGAATGCATTGACATGGTTGAATGTATGAGTCAATGTGAATATGGAATAAGTTTCAACTGTTTCTCTTTTATGAGCGAGTGCAAGGTGTGCATGACCGATTCTGTTTCGACTCGAAGCTCTGAAGAGGTAATGTGAAACTTATATATGCAAAGAGTGCATAGGCATCTACAAGGAGTGCATGAGAGAATCTATTTTGATTCAAAGGTTCAGCTAGGATAGTTGAAGTTGGCACGTAGGAGGAATTACACTCAGAGTCATATTGTCCAGGAGGAACAATCGAGCGTAAAATGATTGTTGCAAGGAGTGCAAGGTCATCCTTCAGTGGTCAAGATTGAGGGAAGTTTGTCTGGAAGGAGTGTGTGACAGAGCCTTGGACTCGTAATCTTAGGAAGGAGAGAGGCGATAAATATTCAAAGGGAAGAACCCTTTAAGGTTTCCCAAAATCTATAGACTAGACTTATTCCAGAGGGAGGTGAGATTGTTCCAAACCGTCAGATCTAGGAGAATTATGCAGAGGTTGGCCATAAGGTGTTTCGACACTTTGTGGTTCGGGAATTTTGGAGGAATTGTAGTAGTAGAGTCATCAACTCGTGAAGTCACGAAGTAATCTCAATTGTTGGTTATGTAGAGGACACGTGGCAGTGTATTAGGAAATTTGGAAGTAAGGATTCTGAAGGGTTGTGTGCAAGGAGAACATGAGTTTCGTGAAGTTGCGAAACCCGAAACATTGTTGGGCTGTCAAAATCCAAGGGGAAACGCAATAGAGATCCAAAATTTCAGAGGAGAGAGCTTCAAAGAGAACTGAAGCCAGATATTGGGATATCCTTGAAGCCCAAAATTGCAAAGGGGTTGATCCACGGTCATAGCCCGTGGTCACTTAGGAGAAAGGGGGCCTGTGTATAGTGGCTTTGTGTACCCGCAAGGACCTGAAGAGTCAATCCAACTCAGTAACTTGAACGATCCAAGACTGGGAGGTTGAGCAGCCCTTAGGGGAGAAGGGGGGGTTGTGCCAATAACAAAAGAGAATGGTGTGATCGGCTCTTAGACAGTTTGGGAAAAAAATATTCCTCTAAATGACTAACTTATTAAAACGAAGCTAAACTAAAAAGAATAATAAATACCAAAATTAAACTAATCCTAAGAAAATCATGCTAAGCTAATGTAAAATTTGAACCATATTGGTTTCCATAAAATTTATGCAAATCCCAATGTAGTCATCAAGCATCCATTTTTTGTCCATTTAGTCCAATATCATAGCGTTCTCCTTGAGATATTAGCACTATATGCTCTTCCCACAATACTCCCTTTAACATGAGGCTTAGTGTCATTGATTGTTGTGAGATTTGGATCCTCTAGACATTCCATCTCATTCCTGTAATCAGAATCAATCAAATTAAACAAATAGGACCATAAGAATCCAATTCCACCTATCTTCTAAAGATATTAGTCCACCATCAAACCTTAATCATAAAAATTCAATTCAAAAATTATTAACATTACACACCAAGGTTTGTGTTTCCTCTTATTATTAACAATAATGATGTGAAACATTATCATGATCATCTTCACCTTTGTGAGGGGCAAGAGGATATCATTATGAAAAGGGAGAAATTAAGATACTCTAGAAAGGTGCAAATGATATCATCTCACATGATGATTGACTTCCCCATTATAAATGAAATATATAATTATAAATCATAAATGAATGAAGTGAGTAATATCTTATCTCTAATCGATGATATATCAATGTTTTCATGATGGGAAAGTCTATGAAATTGATATCCCCAAGTTCCCAAGAGTGTCCCAAGTAGACAAATTATGAATTTCACTTCCTTTAGATTACTTGTCGCATAGAATGTAGAGAAAATGAAATCGAGAAGAAGAGTGTGTAGCTTGTCTTTTTACTAGATAGGTTTTTTGTTCAAAGAACGAGACATATAATCCGGAAAACAAAATCGGCAAGCTCATGAGTAAGAGGGATCCAATAAAAGATATTCCAACAGGACCAAACATGCTTATCTTCCCAAGTTATGAATCAACTGATTTTTGGTTCAAGGAATGTTGAAGAGTGTGGGGCCCAATATATTGATAAGTTACATCCCACAAGAAATTCATATCTTGAAGCTTATTATCATGGCCAAGATCAAAACAAATGTTGAGAATTTGAAATTTAGAATCTTATAAGTTGCATGGAGATTTTTCATCAAGGTATTTACAACTCTGAGGATTTGGATGATTTCAACATGATGATGTAAGTGAGACATTATTAAGCTATGATAAAAATTAGATCATCCAAGAATGTGACCAGATTGAGTGACTCAAGATTAGCAAATCCAAAGGATGGAAGATATTCTGCAAGAAAATATTAGGTCTAAAATTCTCATGATTGACAGTGCTAGGATTGAGTCTTTAGTCCACCAATGAGTCAGGGAATAAAAAGATTGGTTCCTAAGTAATTTTCTTGAAAATATATCAGAAAAATATTTAAATAACCATGTTGTCCAGAATGTCAAAACATGTTTCCGAATAGCGTAAAAGAATATCTCTTTTTGTTGTGTATTAGAGGAAACTTGGGTGAAGAAATATGTAAGATAAAAGATATATTCCTTGTTGAAAAATTGACTAAACTGAGCATAAGATATGTGTAGCCCATGCCCAAAAATTAAAACTAAAAGTACCAAAATAAAATATTTCAAGAGAAACAAAAATCATTTAAGCGCACTATGCTAAGAAAAACTTATACGGAAAATTATGTTGGTTGAAAGTAACCAAAGAAAAATATTCAATGTGCAAGCAACCATTTGACAACTACAAACCCAAAAATAATAATCAAAGGAAATTACAAGGAATTGGAGTGGCTTGCAATTCAGATGGGCATAAATAATCACTCCAAATTTCAATTCATTGTGTATGGGATAGCAAGATCAACACTCTAAAAGAATCTCAATCAAGAAAAATATTCCAAGTTAGTACCATGTAAACATGAATATGGAACAAATATGAGGGCCCATTTTCACCACAAGAGGGACTTAATAGTATCTTAATTAAAGACATCCCACTTGCATGATGACAAAATGCTTCAAAATATTTGACATGGTGATCATGCATTAAAAATCAGTGATCTAAAAATTCCCCAACACAGAGAAAAAATTGAGAATGAGATGAATTAAATTTTCCCCAAATCAAAAATAAATTAAAAATCCATTCAAGGGAAAATTTAGCGGGTAAACCGTCTATTTCTTTCCACCTTTGCTGAGAATTCATGCATTTTTCATCCAACAGTAAATAAAAGAAAAAGAAAACATAGAACTAATTAAAAAACTAGGAAGCAAAGGTAATGCTATAGAAGGAAAAGACATTAATCTATTCTACCCTACTCCTATCCTATGCTATAAATGGATGAAAAAGGGAGTTATGTAAATTCATAATGTCAATGTAGCCATCCTTGTAATCCCAAGCTTGAAAACATATGTTTATGAAAAAATATTAGCGACATAACTTAGAATAAAAATAGACTAAAAGTAGGAAGAATTAAAACTTGAGAAACTCTATCCATTATATTAAAAATTTCATCAGGATAATTCATGGGAACATTGGATGAATGTGATTCCTCCAACCATGGTTCAATTCAATCATAAAATATTTCATTACTGTCATAGAATTTATGGAGGGGGTTCAATTGAAAGTAGCATATTGAATGAGAACCATGCATCGAATATGTGAGGTATTCTTGGTGAGAGAATCTTTATGTTAGTGAACTTGTTAACCCCAGAAGACAAACCAGAAGAACAAGGGCCTAACATAACCATTGGCATAAAATGATTGCCTAATTGTTTTGGCAAGCCTCTTGGGGATCATACTTCAAGGAAACATCCACTCGAGATAGACTAGTGAGATCACATGATATACACGGACTAGTACTCACCATGGTATAAGGTATATTCTCAATAAAATGGTGGGATCAACTAATGATGCTTGAACAAGAAGATTCACTATTGATAAAAAAATGAAGATGAAGAAGAAGAAGACATGGTCTAATATATGTTTGTTACAACATTCCCTTCATCCCATGAAAAAGGCTCATAAGGCATAGTTGTACTAAGTTCATGGAAAGAGGCCTTATCCTCTTTATCTTCCATATGCACATCTCCACCATCAAGTACTTCAAAAGGGGTCAGTCTCATTAAGTTTATTTGAAATGGATGGTGGGTGGTTTCCTGCAAAGTAAACCATCAAAGAGATTAGGATACAAATTAGAATAAGTGGAATAATGAAGATAATTAAAAGTATATCTTGAACAAGAAACGTTTTCAAAAAGTGCCTCCCTGAAGGGTATTTCTTCTTCCTTAAGAAAATTAGTGACAGGTTGTGAATTGGTATGCTCCACATTGGGAATGGTTTCATAATCAACATGTTCTCCTTTAACATGGTTCTCCTCATCCAAGAAAAGAGTGGACTACTGTGATAAGAGATGTATGTCTTGTATGTTTATTTATTCTCCTGGAATGAAGGGATTGGCATGGTTGTTTCACTCCTGCACAATATAAGAATCTGAAATGTCTTCCAAAACATATTCATGGTTAGAAGAGGGGAGCACATCACAAGAATTCTTAGAGCAAGAAGGTTCAATAACTAATTCAACAATAGTAGGAAAACATTCTTTCTCTATTTGTGTAACAGCAGGACAATCTAAATCAACATAAATTAATTTCATTTTATTCAATGGTGAGGAAGGTATCATGTTAAGTGTGTCCATATTTCCTTCATTAACTACATAATCAACATTTAGGTTTCACTCCATATCTTCCTCCTCCATTTCTTATGATGGAGAAGAAGAGATAGGATAATGAGAACCTAACATAACCATCAGTGTGACACGTAGTGTCCCATTATCAGTAGAAAAATCCTCCTCTTGGTCAGCCACAAAAAAATCTGAACTTGAATTTACAACACAAGAGGTCTTTTTTTTGTCACAAGGAAAGAAAGAGTGAATGGAGTGATGGAAGGATACATATATTTGTTATAGCAAGATTTGCCTCACCCTATGCAACTTTCTCAAAAGGCCTTTCCATTTCCCTATGCAGACTTGAAGTCCCTTGTTGTGTCTTCCAGAGCCAAAAAATCATATTTTTCCACACATACGCACCCTACCAGTTAGGCAGCATGCATATACGAAGGTTGCACCATTACAGCCTACATACATTGGGTTTTGTACCCAAAATTAAAAATTGTGTCGGGTTTTCATGTCACATCACGAGATCCATGATCCTTGACCTTCCATTTACTGGAAACGTTCTGACTCGGCCCTTCAATTCCATTTGAAGGATATAAATTGGGTCATATCCAAGCCATGGAAGGGGGGAGAATTCAACTTTTGAGAGAAAAGATACTCTGGAGAAATTTCACTTCACATTGAGCCTGCATCCCTTCATCCTTTAAAGTCTGAACACATTGTTCATCCCCCAAGCTCTTCCTTATCTATTGGAGAACCTCATTGTCTCCCTTACATGAGCTTGCCTTTGGTGGAGGATTGAAGTGGTGGATTCCCAGCTGGAGGGACTTATTTTCTCGGTTCCAATGTGTGTCAACACATAAGTTTGTCATGTATACACTTTTGTTGATCATGTTTAATAGAAATACTCTTTTCTCGTGCAATTGATATCTTGCAAATATTTGAATTATTATTCCATGGGCGTATCTTTCATGAATGTTAATGGATTATGCTAGTTTATATGCTAACATTATATATTATCACCATATTATTACATATCTTGGTTGTTGAGGACAAGTTGCAGGTATAAATATTTGAGTTGCATGCTCAACGGTGGTATTCATTGGATGTCTGAACGAGCTAGGTTCTTGATCTTGTCCTGCTAGCATTTCTTTTATATAGCATACTTGGGATTAGAGTTGATTTATGTGTGGCATTCCATATGATGTGGTTTACCCCATGTCATAGAGTGATTTTCCTCGTAACAATATTTCTTTTGAAAAATAATCCTCTCTCTAATATACACCTCCCATAGTAAAGAAATATCCAGACATATGGAGTCCAACTAAAGGATTAGTATTTGCAATATTTTCATTTAAATCTAAATCAATGGGTAAAGGAACATGAAAACATGATTTAGATTCTTCATCCACTAGTTGGTGTATTTCATTAGTAAGAGAAACTAATAGGAAATCAAATCATGGTTAGAGAGCCTATCATCCAAAGGAAATCTATAGAAAAGATGAGTAAATCTGATAACAAAATCTTTAAAAGATTCATCTTCGTTCTTCCTAAGTTCTGAAATTTATTCACACAATTTATCATAATCATAACTCTCAAAAGCATGCATAAATTGTTCCCATTTGTGAATAGAGATGATTGGTAAAGTCTCACACCAACTCTTGACCCGACGTGCGAAACTAAGAGTGAATGGCTTGAAAATGAAATTTTCATTAGTAATATTATGAGAACTGTTAAATTTCCATAATTTAAAAGCATGTTTAGATGCATTCGTCTCACCCTCACCATCAAATTTAAGTTGTGACAAGAAATGTAAAATATTTCTAAGAGGTTTGGGAGGTACAATACCAGAAAAACATCTCCATAAAGGAATATGGGATGGAGCCATTAGTAAATTAAAACAATTAATAAAAATTAAACCACATGCTCAGCTTGTCATCTGGCCTTCCTTCTAGTACCATTTATGTTGATGGGTCCAAATGGCATGTCAAGCAGGTAAGGGAGAACACACGATGGCACATCCCAATTAGACCTGCTCTCCTTTGGTGTAGCATTTCTGATGAGTATATGGGCCTCGTTACTACTCAAAATTAAAAGAAGAAAAGAAGGAAAGACACTAAATTGTCCCAAAAGAGTTCTAATTAATCCTAAGACTAATTTAACTGAAAGAAAACTAATCTATCCTAACTACTTCTAACCTATCCCGAGAGAAAAACTAATAGAATGAGTACAATGAAAGATAATATCATCAGAACCAAAAATAATTCATGTCTGTTAATGATAAGTGATAAGTGTTAACAACAATGCTACATATACATAGATAATTATTTCTACAAAACATTCATAACATTATTTATGTACTCATAAGAAAACATATGGTAGCATGATCAAACAGAATAGAGTGAAGAAATAGTTCATACAATAGAATTCAATGCTACTCAAGCCGAAGATAAATGCACAAAGAATAGTCTCATATACATTCACCAAACCCACAAATTTCCTGAATGCATATTGCTCTTTATTCCTTCAAAAGTAATAGTACCATATTTCATTTACAAATATAAAAAGTCCCCCCCTTTTACATTCAGTGAGCTCTCTTTTATAAAACAAGAGAGACTCTTCATATCTTGTGGTTATTCGATTCATTTCCCTTCGTTTTGTCTTTTTCCATTCCAAATTTCTTTTGCATTTTTGAAAATGAAGATGTAGGAGTTACAGATGGAAGTTGAAGAGACCCCTCGGTGGTTACTTTCACCCTAAGACAGTTTTCAAATGATATTTATTTAAAATTATTGTTAACTTCACCCTTTGTTATCTTCTTTTGTTCCTCGAGATGTTCCTGGGTGTTTCTGATATTTATTTGTTGATTAAAATCATCATGCTTCCATATCCTCTATATCAACTTCTATTGTTCTCTTGTTGGCCTACTTTCAGCTCCTGTGGATTTAAATATGACCTCTTCAACATGCATAGCTTGTTCTTCTCTCAAATTCGGGTTTCATCTGTTTTTTTCATTTTCAAACAATATATGCTCTCAATCTGGCAATTTTTTATATGCCACCATGTTCTTCTCTCTTCCAAATTTCCAGTGAGCCATCTTGGGCCTGATTTCGTTTTTCATAACCCCGAATAAGGTTGTTTGAAGTTCGTACAACCATTTTACCCCAAATATATGGTATGTTGTTTTTTTTCATTTTCTGACGTCGTATGTCACATGTCTGGCCTGGATACCTCTACCACTACATTCCTTTATCGGATAACTTTCTAACAAGATATTGTGGGCTCAATTATGACACCTATAGCCCAAGTTATTCTTGTTTGAAAAACATCATTCAACGGTCGTCGATCATGCCTTTGGGTGAAACTGGGTCGTTGATCCTTAACCTACAAATAAAAATCTCACATGCATAAGAGAGTTCAACACTTATTGGTTTAAATGATTTTATCCCCTATAGATAGTTTGAATAAGAACCTGAATGGCCATAGGACTTGTGGCTTGTAGTATAATTTTAGCTAATTTCCCTCCTAAAAATTGGGAAAATAATAATAAGAAAAAAATAAAAATAAAATAAAAAAAATTAATTACATTAACCTACATTAATTACAAGTAACAAACAAAATTAATAAAATTAACCCTAATTTACATGAAAATTAAAATCAAAATAATCTAATTACCCCTACTAATGTGAAAATACAAATTACTAAAATTAAAATAAAATATCAAGATATTCCCCAATTCCCATGAAACTACGAAAAAATAAAATAAAAAATAAAAAAATAACAAATCAAAACTAAATAAAATAAATAAAGAAAAATTAAAATAATTAAAAAATAATAATTACAATAATAAAAATAAAAATAATAAATCCCCCCCAAAAAAATATAACCTAAGGTCCAAAATTAACACATTGGAATGTGTGCATTAAACAATCCATCAGACTCAAGGTTGTTGGAGTGGTGAATTCACATGAGCTGGCCCACTCCAATGTGCTATCACTCTGATAGGCTATCAGAGTGGGTCTACTCCGATGAGTTATAACCTCTCCGATGGTAAATAGAATAATCCAACCTATGATGGGTGAATAAAATATTAAAATAATATAACATCTTCCCGAAAAATAATATTAAAGTAATCCACATTCATGTGTGCATGTCCTCCAAAAGAAAATTAAAATAATTCCCAAAATAATATTAAAATAACGATGATGTGTTTTTCCAAAAATATAATAAATTAATGTCAGTTATGTTCTCATCGGAGTCTGATGGTCAGAGTGTGGATTGTAAGGAGTGTTGGGTGAGTTGTGATGAGCTCACTCCGATGGAATATCAAAGTCTGGTTATCAGAGTGTGGAGTTAAGGGGTGAGCTCACCACTCTGATGGGAGCCTTCCTGATGACCAGGGCATGTAAAACATCCTGATGCATATGGAAAAAGAATTTTCTAAAGCTTGATATGGTATGAGCCTTTTAGAAGGTGAGGATTTGACTAGTGAATGTGAGTAAGTCTCAGTAAATGCATGAGTGAAAACCCAATGAGATAGGTTTGAGGTAAGCTTCCTCATGGATTGATTTATAAAAAAAAAAAACCATATAACTCCTAAAGGTATTCGGGAGGAAAGGTAGGATGGATTCCATGTAAATAGGAAGGCCTTCCTAAAAATAAGGAGGTGTGTCTTAATCGATTTCTCTTGGGAATTGTTATAAAGCACATGTGAGGGCCAATGGGGATGGACCTGGGATGTTATGTTAGATTTTGGTGGGTGAGAAAAATAAAAAATAAAAAGGTGAAATTTAAACTAAATCAAAAGGGGAAAAATGGAATGGGTATGTACAAGTTAGGGTTTAGGGGGAAAAGGGAAAAATTAAATTAAATGAAAATGAAAAAATAAAATGAATATGTATATAAAAAAGAAAATTGAATTTGTTTTTCTTTTGAGTTTTACGTTCATGTTACACCATAGGTCTTGGTCAAAATACACTAGGTAACAAGTGGTTTGTTTATTTAACATAAATGGTTTATCTACGTAAAAATGTTAATTTACCCCATGTAAAATAAATACATAATGTAAATCATTTTTCCCCCAAGTAAAATTAAATACCTAAAGTAATTCTAGGGAAAACCATGGGAAATACCATGTGGTTTTGTAAAACCATGGGGAAAATGAACATAAATAATTGAAAAAATTAAGAAAATTAAAATTAATAAAATATATACAAAAATATGTACAAAATAAAATAAAATAAATACAAATTAGGAAATTAGGCCAAATTACACAAGTCAAGGTTCCATGCCCCTCATGGTTCCACCGGTCAGGGTTCCCTCGGTTAGGGTTCTACACCTAGGGGCCAAAATTAGGAATAAGAAATGTAAGGTAGGATTTAAGAAATTAAGCATCATGGAGAGGAGCTAGGTCATATGAAAATGAAGAAAATTGTGATTCAGCTGCGACAAAGGGAAAGTAGTAGAGGGGAATAAAACAACACTTCATGTGATGAATTAACGTCACAAGGAATGGAAAAAGAAGATTGATGCCAACCAAGCATACAACACAGGTCAGTCTAATCAATATGTGCATCTCAGAGGGTGGATCTACTAAGATAGCTAGGAGTGGGGATACAACCAGGTCAAGGAAAAGGTCCTTACGCCAGAACACGATGCATGATACATATGCAACAAGTAGCTAAGAAGCATCAAGTGACAACACGACAAGGATTTACAAACAATAAGATGAATGGGCTTTTTCCTGGGTTTTGGAAAGAGGTGAGACCGAAAAGGATCCAGTAAATATCAATCTAAAGAGGTTCAGGGACATACTTGCAGGAAATGTGCATCTGACAGCCCTGGTGAATTTAGACCTCGAGGAAACTGCAAGCCAACGTAATACACTTCCTAATAAGGATAATCCTAGTAATAATCAAGGTTAATGTTGTGGATAAGGATAAAGAGATTCCCCCACATGCCTCTCAAGGTTGGAGTGGTCACACGAATGAAGTGGCTCTACAAACCTACTCCTGCAACACAACAAAATGAGATCAGTCATGCACTTAAAAGGAGACTCGCCAATACATCATAAATATTATATTTCCTACCTTTAAGAAAATTTATTAATGATTGGTGGGTTTATTCACAATAATCATGGTTGGTTGTGGATAAGCGTTCTGAAAAATCCATGCGCCAAGTCTCAAATAAAAAACAAGGATCAGTGATTATGCGATTCAGACTTAAAGTTAAAAATAGAATATTAAGATCCACATGCGAAAGCATAAAATTTGAATACATTAAGAATAGCATGCCAGCAAGAGGATTCTGAATTTGAATTAGTCAATCTGAAAATAATCAACAACAAACTCATTTAAGACATGAAATAGAACACCAAACCCTGCAACCATGCAGGATCATCAAACACTTTGGAATCAGAAAAAGGTATGAAGATAACGTGTCAATTCCATTATACAAATGTCAAAGAAACATCACAGGTGAATAAGCATCATAAAGACACTAGAAACCATCAAATCGAAAGGAATAATCAACACCCATCAAACATAATCATCAATCAAGATTAAACCCCCAACTCCTTCAAGGTAGGAAAAGAAATAGAGTTAGGCTCAAGAAGTAGAGGATTAGGCATTAGGGATGAAATTTTAGTAGGGGGGCCTTTCCTTTCGCTTGTAAAATAAAAAGCAAAGGGGGGTTGTTGTGGCCTCAACAAAGACCTAGGATCTTGATTGTTTCTCTGTTATGTTGTTGGTAAACCACACATTCAACCACAAAATTTTGAACATTGGTTTTAATAACTTCCTATAAAATGTCCTTGATCCCGTTGTAAGTTTTTAAGAACCCTGAATGTCCTCCTATATGAGAAGTGTACAATTCCAAAAGGACCTTCTATTTGAGTTGGGAATTCTTACATAAATATAAGCAACCTTGATACCATAGTAAATCATTCTTCCACAAAAAATTATCTAATGCACTTGGGTCCTCTTGTTGTTGTTGTTGTTGAATGATCTTGCATACCTTTTGATCTTGCTTCCATTACATCCTTGCTTCTTCCACCCAATCAGATTGTGGAATGGAAATAGTACGCAGTAAACACTCTTTCTATTATTCTTTTCTTGAAAGTTCATCTACCACAATATTTCTTTTTCATTTTTTTGTAGATAATTTCAAAGTTGTAACCTAGCATCTTTGTAACCTATTTTTGTTGTTCTTATAAAGATAATCATTGTTTCAAGAATTACCTCAAATTATCATGATACTTTTTAACCTTGAAGTTTCTTCCTATTAGGTAAGGGTGACATTTCTTAACTACATGTAATATGGCCAACAATTCCTTTTTATATATGGGTTTGAGTAGGTTATTTCTTTTAAGTTGGATACTTTCAAAGGCAAGGGACCTTCCTTCTTTCAATAAAACTGCACCAGTGCCATGTCCCAAGGCATCACATTCCACAATAAAGGTTTTTATGAAGTCAAATGTAGCCAGGACAAGAGTTGTACACACAGCCTCCTTAATATTTTCAAAATCTTTGGTTGTTTCTTGAGTCCAAGCAAATGCCTCCTTTTTTAATAATTTTGTTAGAGGTGTTTCTATTTGACCATAATTATTGAAAAACTTGCAATAATATCATGTCAATCCTAAGAATCCTCTAAGATTCTTCAAGGTTTTCAAAATTTGCCATTCCATCATAGCTTTAATTTTGTTAGGGTCCACTTTGACACCTTCATGAGATACAATATGAGCCATGTGTTCCATTTCTTGAACCCCAAGGAACAGTTGGAAGGATTTGTGTATAGTTGTTTCTCTTCCAATAAATTTAACACGATGTCAACATGTTGTACATGTTCTTCTCATGATTTGTTGTATATTAGTATATCATCAAAAAATACTAACACAAATATTCTTAGCAAGGGCTTGAAAGTAGAATTCATCAAGATTTGAAATGTTGAAGGTGCATTAGTAAGGCCAAATGGAATCACCAAAAAATCATAATGACCTTCATGTGTTCTAAAGGCTATTTTGGGACTCTCTTCTTTCCTCATTTTGATTTGATGATATCCAAAGCGGAGATACAACTTAGTAAAAACCATTGCTCCTTGTAATTCATCTAATAATTAATCAATGATGGGAATAGGAAACTTATCTTTAATGGTCATTTTGTTGAGCTATATATAATTTGGACACATATGCCATGAACCATCCTTTTTTTTAACCATCACCACTGGTGAAGAGAAATCACTTTGACTAGGTTGAATGTTACTTTGACTAGGTTGAATGTTGTTGACCTCTAACATTTCTTGAATAATATGCTCAATCTCACTCTTTTGTGCATATGGGTACTTGCAAGGCCTGATGTTAGGTGGTACACTTCTTGGTTGTAAATGAATAACATAGTCTTTGTCTCAAGTAGGTGGAAGACCCTTATGAGACACCTCAAATACCTTGGAATGACTGTCGATAACTTTTTGGAGATCCACTAGAACAAAAGGTCTAGATGTTTGAACATCTAGTGAGCACAATTGTGAAAGTACACCATGGTGTCCCTTTTTGAGTAATTTTTTCATGTTGTTAGAGATTATCACTTTAGAGGGCTTCCCTTGGATACCTCTGATTTCAATTTCCTTGCCTTATAATGAAAATATCATGAAAAATTCTTGAAAATTAAGAGCCATTGTTCCCAAAGATTGTAACCATTGGACCCCTAATACAACATAAAAACCACCGCTATAGATTGAAATCATGGGAGTATCCAATAAATACTCCCCCATATTGAGCCTAATACTATGGCACTTCCTTGAAAAAAATTTGGTACCTCCATTCCAACCATTACTTGAAACTCTGGTGCTAGAAATACAAAACAATTAATGAAGTTGTGGTTACTACCAGAATCAATCAACATTGTTAGTTTTTTTTCTTTTTGATATATCCTTCTATCTTGAGTGTTTGTGGAGTATTGATGCCAATCAATTCATGATAATATATGGTTGGATTAACCTATTGTAGTTCTATATCATGTAATTGTTCCAATTCTTTAGCTTCTTCTTCTTCACATCCTATGTAGAATAATTTTTTCTCACCACATGTATGCCCCTTACTATACTTGTTATCACAATAGAAACATAGTCCCTTTTCTCTTCTTTCATCCATTTGTTGAGGTGTCAACATTGTAGGTTGAGTGAGGTTAGGAGAGGGAGCATGATGATTTCTATAGTTGTTAGATATCACTCTTCTAGTGATCATATTTTTACTTTCAACTTTTCTTGCCATATTGAAAGCATGCTCTAGGAATTTAGGTTCGAAGAGATGTACCTCATGTTGAATGTTCTCCTTTGAAGTGCCAATAAAGAGATCTAACAAATAATCCTCTTGAATGTTCTTTACCCTGAGACTTATTTTTTGGAATTGTTGAATGTGCTCTGTAATTGGACCTCTTCGTTGAATATTTATCAATTGACTAAAGAATGTATTGTTATTAATATCCCCATAATGTTCTATCAATTCATCCGTAAAAATGAACCAAGAGATAATAGTATCGTTTTCTCTTTCACAAGGCCATTGCTAGAGACAAATTTATCATTTTCTAAATACAAGGATGCAAGAGTTACCTTTTGTAAGGTTGGAACTTGATGTATATCAAAGAATTTCCCCATTTGGAATATCCATGTTATAGGATCTTTACAATCAAACTTACTCATATCAATTTTGGGAATTAAGTAGTTCTGTGGTGCTAAGTGGAACCCCTGTTGATGCAAATTTGGAGGTGATGAATAATCATGATTTTGGGGCTCAATATTTATTTCCTCCACATTTACATGATTTCCTTATGTCCTGATATCTCCTTAACAGAATCTCTCATCCAGGGTATGTAACAAGATGGTTGATGTGGGATTTTTTAATTCATCCATCTTTCTATCCATATTCTTTTCCATGTCTACCCAATTTTTAGCCATCTTGTTTTCCATTTGTACCTTGTTTTCATCCATATTCTTTTCCATTTGTTCCTTATTTCCATCCATCTTATTTTCCATCAAATCATTACTTGTTATTGAATTAACACTCAATTCATTAAAGTGGTTCTCTAATTTGGATAGCTAGTGAAAAATATATTCTCTTTATTCCTAAATCGTGGTTGAGCTTTCCGAAGGTTTCGATAGTGAAGTAATTTTTGGAACACCCTTTTCCATGTGGAATAAAAATAGTAATACTCCTATTTTTTCTCTTTATCACAAATATTGAATCACCAAAAAAATATCTTCCACTCAAAATTTAAGCCAATTGTAAATTGTGTACCTTTAAAACCCTAATTTTGAGACTGTCTTACTGGTCAATCCATGTCCTGATGTATCTCTGCAACTTTGTCCCTTTTGAGTCGAGAATTTTCTTCTTGTATTCCTCTGATATTTCTTCTCTCCAATGCCATAGGTCTGACCAAAATTTGATGTGTCAAGTGAAAGCTATGGTATCCTTCCCAAAACTTGTTGATTCTTATCCATTTTGAGATAGTGAACTTGTATGGAATGTCATGTGTCCAATATTTAAGATACAATTTATTTTTTTCTGAAACATCATTGTCTTTATTCTTTCCAAAGAAACTAGTTCCACTCAATTTGGACCTTCCAAGATTAATATATGACGGTTCTACCAAGAACACTTGTTTGAGACTAGTTTAAGGTCTAGTCAAAAAACCCTAATTTCCATAGCTTGTAGCTCAAAATGTGAAATGACACAAATCTAAAATTTGTACCAAACATAATTCACTATGTCTCCTTAATATCTTGAAATTTTCACATTTTGAAACCTTTCCAAAAAAACGTTATAGCGAAAATTCCAAGATGACTCGTTTGAAAATAATTTTAGGACTAGTCACAAACCCTAACTTACATAGGATATATCTCATAAATTGTAATGAAATAGTACCTGTAATTTTTATTGATGATGATGATTAACGTCCACTAAGACTGGATTGTTCTATCGGACCTTAAGAGGGTAAGTGATTACTTGTGATTCTTTATAATTGTAAGTGATTACTTGTGATTCTTTATAATTTTGTTTATGTGCTCGAAAAGTATTAAGATAAGTTTAGATATTTATCCTAAATATCCTAAAACTTTCATAGTCTAAAACCTTGCTAAAAAAAGGTATAAAGAAAATTCCAACATGACTTGTTTGAAACTGATTTCAGGACTAGTCTGAAACCCTAAATTCCACAAGATGTATCTCAGGAAGTATAATGAACCAATACCTAAAAAATTTACAAGACATACTTCATTGTGTCTCCTTGGTCTCTTGAAAAATTCAATGTCTAAAACTTCTTCAAAAAAAGGTTATAGTGAAAATTCCAAGATGACTTGCTTGAAGGAGAAAAACCTTAGGATTGTATGCTTTGAAACCAAATGTTATGCACCAAACAACCAAAATAGCATAAAGAGAGAGAGAGGTAGAGAAGTAAATCCATTCCTTGATAAAGAGAGAATAATGAACGTGAAGCCTCTTTGAGGGGGAAATCTCCTTTCACAATATAAAAAATGTACAAGATGAGATGATCCTAAAACTAGGTATCCTTGGTATATCTAGGATACCAAGGATGCAATTACAATTAAAAGGTCTAGCCAATGATACTAATGTAATGATAGAAATACAACTCAATATCTAGGGATTTTCATGGGAATATATGCTTAACATGGGGCTTCATCTAGGGATTAACATAACATTCCTAAGGGAAATTGCTTCAAACCACTTCGTAAAGTAGTAAGCAACAATTAAGATAAATATGTGACCTACACAAAAAGGTAGTGAGATTGGTCAAATAAATTCCACAACCCATCTTGTGAAAAGAACTTGTACTTCAATGGGATTAAGAGGCAAAGCAACTAACTTTTGCTTCCTAGTGAAGCATTGGAAAGATTCACATTTTCAGACTAGTATGCTTCCTAGTGAAGCATTGGAAAGATTCACATTTTCAGACTAGTAAATGGGCATCTTGGTGGAGAGAAGGCCAATAGTAACCTACATGTAAAACTTTTTCTATAGTAGTTTTGGCTGAAAAGTTACCTCAACAAACCTTGAAACAACATTCTTCAAGTGTCATTTGGGCTTGGTTAGAAATAAGCCAACATGAAAACACTCCATAAAGGTTTCTCCTATAAAGGATTTGATCTTGTAAAACATACCAAACAAATTGTAAGTGAAGTGTTTGCTTAGCTTTAATATCCATGTCCGACGGAAAAACACCATTGATTAAAAGGTATATGATAGGTTCATACCATGGTTGTGAGGCCAACTCAATTTTGTTAACCATTTCATAGGTTCATACCATGGTTGTGAGGCCAACTCAATTTTGTTAACCATTTCTTCATAAGTAATCAAATCTTGTATTCTAGGTGATTCAACTATTATAGAGGCATGGGATTTAGTTAGCAATTCATCCAAACCAGCTCCCCTTCTTTGTTTTGTCGGTTTAATTTCTAAGTCGTATTCTTGCATGTGGATGATCCATTTGGACCACTTACTATGTAGTTTAGTTTGGTTCAAAGGAGTGACTAAGAGGGATGTAGACACAAAGACTTTATGGTCCTAGAAATAGTGTCGAAACAACTCCAGGGATTTATATAACGAACAACCATGCTTCTCAAGTTGAGAATAGTTCAATTGATGTGTCTTCAAATTAACGCTTACAAAGGAAATTGGTCTATGGTTTTATTCATTGTCCTTTTGTAATAGAATTACAAAAATGGTCTCCTCTAATCTATTAGTGTATATAACGAAATATTTGGAATGATCAGGACTAACCAATAGAGGTTCAAAAGGAATGGATACTTTAATATATTCAAATCCCAATGTGTAGGAAGGTCCCATTTGAACCTAATGTCTTACTTCATTAATTGATTTATAATTTTGACAACTCGATGGAAATCAAGAATTAAGCATCTTAGGAAATTTATCTTTCCAAAGAAAGATTTCATCTCTTTCTTATTGGTAGGTAAAGGCAGCCTTTTGATTTCTATCACCCTCTGAGGATCCACTTTGACACCCTCTTGAGAAACGATGTGTCCCAAGCGTTTTCCTTCCATAATGTCGAAAATGGTCTAATTAGAGTTTAAGGATATGGTGAACTTACGACATCTAATAAGTACTTATTTAATGTGATCAAAGTGACTAACTCCTTCTGGGAGAATAATGTGAGGTCATTGAAGTAGATAACTATAATCTTACCCATCAAGCCTATGAAAGCAATGGCCATATCATGTTGAAAGATACTTTCAGCGTTAATCAAATTGAATGGCATCTTTTGATATGCATGTGTTCCCCAACAGGTAGTGAAGGTGGTTTTCAGGGTATTTTTTAGGGGCAAAATTTTTCCAATTGGCTATTTCTTGGCCATTTTTTGAAAAACATTATTTGTCATTTTGATTAAAAAATTACCTATTTTTACATAAATATGATTAGATTTATAATATTCACCAAAACATAACAAGTTTTAATAGTAAATTAAATGTTTTTTTATTAGATTTATAATATTCACCAAAAAATAACAAGTTTTAATAGTAAATTAAATGTTTTTTTAATCGAATACTATACATAGGTATAATATTTGAATCCTTAAAAAATACCATGGTGGTTTTGTGACAATCAAAATGTTTGAGGGATATTTGGTTGTATCTTGAGAATCCATATAAAAGAGACATCATTTGGGCACCAAAAATTTGTTGGAGGATCTCCTCCATGGGTGGGATGGGGTAGTTTTCTTTTAAGAAAACCTTGTTAAAATGTCGAAAATAAACACAACCAAATATCGTTGGTTTTCTTCCTCACTGGAACCAAATTGGATACCCGCTGCGAGTAACAAGCATAATAGATGACCCTTGTTGCTTTCCTCTTATCTAATTCAACCCTAATTGTTTGGTTTAAGGAAGGATTGTTCTTGATTTGTTTATGCTTATAAAGCTTCGAGTAAGGGATTATAGCTATGGCATGAACTATTTATTGCATATTGAATACTTTGAGGTCCTCGTAGGACCAAGAAAAATCATCCCTAAAATCCATTAAGAGTTCTATGAACTAAGTGAACTCAATAGGAGAACATTGTATTCACCAAAAAATAACAAGTTTTAATAGTAAATTATATGTTTTTTTATCAAATATTTGCCTGTG
>CBVK0100131552.1:6590-17638 GCA_900067695.1 Picea abies | reverse complement strand
ACACTTGTGCGTGCTCCATAACCAACCGATTGTCATCAATGACAACCTTATCCATCTGCGTTAGCTTCTGTGTTCCAGCTCTGTTTCAGCACTGTGTTTCAGCGTCTGTGTTTTCATTTGTGTTGCAGCAGTTCGCATTTGTGTTGCAGCATTTGTGTTGCAGCTTCTGTGTTCCAACATCTGTTCTCCACACACAATCGATTGCCATCAATGACAACCTTGACAATNNNNTGCCATCAATGACAACCTTGACAATCTGCGTTAGCTTTGCTGTAGCCATAGCCATATTTCCAACAGATTTGACATTCCCCTTGCCCCAACCTTTTGCAACTATTGTGTGAAGAAGAAGCATATACTGGAGTAGTTGGAGAATAGTTGAAGAGGAGCCCAGGACCAGGTTCGAGAAGCAGTGTCGGCCACATATTGTAACTTTACTCTTGTGAAGATTAATACAAAATGGAATAATTTTTTCATCCCACCATATTATGTGTTCAAATTGTCTATTTATTTTATGATATTGTCATATCTAACCCAACAATTAGTATATAAAATGCATGTTCGCAACTCTTTGTTTGTCTATGAGTGACTGTAAGTAAGATTTTGGGAGGAGGCTTACAATCAAGGAGAGAGTGAAAGCGAAGGGACCAACATCAAATGAAGGATTTAAGGTAGAGTTACCTAATCTTGTTTACACCTTTGTATTGCATGAATGTGGGGTTTTGTGTTGGGAGAATAGGAAAAAGTAGAGGCCTTTAGATAGTCATTCTCTGCATGCATGATTAGAGCCCTTTAATGCTAAGTTCGTAAGCGGGATTTCCCACTCACAACAGACTTGGTGACCATACTGGGGAACATCTAGGGTTCTTTTGGGATTTTTTATTGGGTATTTTGAAATTGGTTTTACTGCATTTTTTGAGTTTCTTCAAGAAGTCTGAGTGTTCATAGGTTCTAGTTCTCAATACCAGTCTTCCCTGCTTTGTTTACCAGACTGTTTATTTTCTATTTTTGAGATTTTTTAGAGGCATACACACCCTATAGAGGGACATCCCATGTATGCATGCACCCTGCCTTTAGTCATCCCATGTATGTACGCCTGCTACTAAAGTGCTAGTTGCGTGTCTGAGAATCCAGAATATCATTCTCAGGAAGAGGCAGTCATCCTCTCCCCTGCAGAAGTGATCCTTCTCAGGGGTCTTCTGGGTCCTTCTAGGTCTCTATTGAACAGTCAATAGTCAAGTAAAGACCTCAGGTTATCTTTGTTTTGCTAAATTTTTCTTGCTTCTCTTTGTCAAAGTGAGTTTTTGTAGTTTTTAGGGGTGTTGGTGTTCAATACCAGTGTTTCTTGCTTAATCTTAGTTGCTTTCTTTCTTTTTTTTGAAGAGTTTCAGAGGCACACACGTCCTACAGTGGGCTTGCCCACATGTACACGTGCCCTTCCCTTCTACAACTCGTGTATGCATGCTAGCTGTTGAAGAGACAGTCGCGTACCTGTCCAAAAACGTTTTTTGGAGGTATTCATCCTCCTCCCTGTCAATTTTTCACTTCCTAGGATATTTCTTGTCTAATTATGGTCTTTGTCATAGCAGTTTAGTGTAGGTTTGTTTCCAGCATAGCTTGCTTTTTCATTGGAAAGATTTTCTCTTTTTTATTTTTTTTCTTTGATAGGTTTTTTGATGAGATAATGAGTCAGTCTGATCTACCTTGTTTGGTTGTCAGTAAATCCCCACGGTTTGTGGTTGGCCAGAAGTCCTTTTTGGCCTTATATTGTTTCTATTTTTTACCTTGTTTTGCTTCAAAAAAAGGAGAAGACTTCTAGTTTAAAATTTTCTTGTTTATTGAAGCATAATAAAAAAAAAATATTTTTCTTCTTGTCTTGGTTTAGTAGTTGTTGGTTTGCTTCAAAAGCTAGGAAAAAGTTTTTTTCATAAGTTCTTTGTTGTTTACTTAGAACAATAAGTAGCTTGTAGTCGAGAAAAATCCTGTTTTGAGTTTTTTTGTTCAAAGATATTAGAAAAGTTTAGTTTGAAAAGTTGGTTAGAATTTTTAAAAGAGAAAAACTAAATTTGTCTAGAAAAAGAAGTTATTTTGTTTCCAACTGTTGTTCATCTTCTCTCTCGTCTCTTAAAACATCACTAAGTTTTACTTCCATAATATTTGACTTAAGACAATCCCAAAAATTAATGATTAATTAAAACCAACTAGACTTTATGTTTGATAGGGTACATCAACTAGTCTAGGCTAGAGCCTTGATTTAGGATTGGAGAGGAAACTCTTCAAGGCTAAGAAACAAACATAGGATTCTGTGCTAGGGAGTGTTAAAAGTCCATTATCATAAAAGTTATCCAAGACCCCCCTCTAAAAAAGGGGATAAACATGAGGTCACATAAGGAAATGTAGCGGAGATAACCCCTCCAAAGTCGGACCAAACGTAGTGGGGAACACATATAGAGGGCTTGTCTTGGGATTCTGTTGATTGCATTTTCCACAGAGCTTTGTGGGTCTCAAATCTATTCGAGGTCCTCGGTTATCTTATAGAACACTTGATTTTGATACCCTTGATAGGTTTTGGGTTTGATACCCTGCTCATTGCATTCCACCCGATTGTCGACTGTACCTGCCTGGTGATTGTTTGTCTGCTGGCAACCTAGTTTCCTATATTTATAGTGACTTACACAGGTGACTGTAGGGGTATACCACGGTACCTAGGACAGACATCAGGCCACGCTTTATAGAGTATACCCAGAGGGTGCTTCCGTTTTCATTTTTCACTTGCACCGGTAAGTTTCTCTAGTGTTGGTTGTTGTAAATGTTCTTCCAACTAGTTAGTGACTGCTTGTTTCATCTCATAGGTACCTTTTAGTGCATGATGGTTTTCAAATGATTATAGTTTTCCATAGTGTTTCTTTGGTATTCTCACACAGTGGAGGATCAGGAGTTATGCCATTCGCGAAGGCTTCTGGGCCTGCCGCCGGTTGACCTCAAACCCCCCCTAGCCACCGCTAAAGCAAAAACTAGACCAGCAAGGGTCTTTTGAGACAACCAGGTTACAGGAAGTTGTGCCCAACCCATCTTCGAGAGGAGAAGATTTGATCATTTTTGACCTCGGAGAAGAGGCTCTTGGTCCTTACAAACCTCCCATCGCTAACCTGTCAGTGTTCATAGTCACACAGGTTCTACCTTACGAGTGCCAGGTAATGCCACAAACAAGAATGGAAGCAAAAATTGTTACTTCTTCTGGGGATAATTCTATTCCTTTCACGACTATCCCTACGGGGGGTGTTCCACCTCCTAACCAACTATCTCTGGTCCAAGCCACCATGGTCTCAACTATTTCTACCTTGGGCAGTGATCTGATTCTATCTATGGCGGTGATCACTGATCCTTTTACCCAAAATGTGATAGGCCCTTCGTTCTCATACGAGATGCCTGGCTTTGGTATGAGTCCTGTACTTTCCTCCTCCACTTTGTAGACCTTGGTTCTGGGGGCAGATATTTCCAACACTCCTCTGCAAGGATCTATGGGGGGCACTTCTACTCCCTTTATTGCTTTCCCTTACGATGGGGGTCATATACCCCCTTCGTCCCCCTCACTCGATGGTGTTCCTCACCACTCTGTTGAGCCTAACGTAAACTTATTTGGCTCAGGTATTTAAGTACTCCCTCCTTATAACATTATGGTTAGTTAGACACCTTTATCTTTGTTCGGTGCATTTGGTAACAATGCTTTCTCGTCATCTGCGATCTCAGCCGAGGGCAACCCCGGTTATGGACAAACACATCCTGTATAGTGTACTATTCCTGCATAGGGGGCACATCCAAGAATTACTTCCTCACAAGGACCTTGGAATCCATGGCAAGGACAAGTCCCCTTGCTAGGGATGTCGATTGAGGGCAGCCCCTTCCATATTCAGTGGAACCTCGGGCCAACACATATGCCCATCGGATCAGCAGGGAGAAACCTTTCCCAAAATCCTTGGAATATGATGCAAGCTCATCCTTTTACTTCATGTTACGGAAACCAACCGAGTATGTCTCAACAAGCGTAGAATACGTACGTTTGTCACAACCATGGTTATTACTAGAGCCCTAGTCAACAACCTAACTTTTCTTGGCAACTTGGTACCAGTCAAACTCCAGGCTCCTTTTTTCCCAGTTATAACCCACAACCCAAACTACCATTTCTAGCAACCCTACACTTGCCAGACTTGAAAAGGTTATTAAATGACCCCATCTGTCATGATCCCAGTTGGCCTCCTATGTTGACCAAGTTGCCTTTGGATATTCCAAAGTTCGAGGCCAAAACTAATGAAGATACTGGTGATCATGTGACTACTTTCCACTTATGGTATTCATCCAACTCATTGAGAGATGAATCCATTCAGTTGCAATTGTTTCAATGCACTCTCATAGGGAGTGCTGCGAAATGGTACATCGAGCTCGACCCCTCACAATACTCTTCCTTCGGTGAATTGGAAATGGCCTTATTGAACCATTTCCAATTCCTTGTGAGGTATGATGCTGGCATTGAATTGTTGGCCAACTTTGAACAGACAAAAGCAGACCATATCTCAGATCACATCCAAGAATGGAGACACCGGAAGAGTTTGATCAAAGTACCAGTCCAACCAACATTCCTACTTGAGTGGTTCTTTAAGTCTTTAGTACCCCAGTTGTCTAAAGATGTCACAATGTCCAGGGTGTTTTTTGAGGAGGATGTGATAATGAGAGCTCAATAGCTAGAGCTTATTTACTCTCAATCTGGTTTACTGTACGAAATCTTACCAGATGCACCAAGGATAATTCTTGACAAGACTAGACAACGGTCTAGACCACATGTCGATGGCATTATTGGTTCAGCACAAACAAAGCCCACCGATCCATTGTCAAATCAATTGCAATAATTTTTGATACAACAGACAATGGCCAGCCAAACCACTAGTTTGGATGCCCCCCCCCTACCCAAAAGTCGAATGTACATAGTGTGCAAATGACAAACCCAAAGGCCACCCAACAGCCTGACAGAAAGAAGAAACAACGAAAAAAGGGTAAGGGGGATAAGACACCCACCAATAATGCTGGTGAGGGTGACACTAAAAAGAAGAAGTCAAAGTATCCTTGTAATATTTGCAAGGAAGACCACCCAACCCATCAGTGCCCTCGACTTGTGGAGGCCCAGAAGTTATTGGCACAACAACAACCTGTCGTGTTAACAAGCCCATTTCCACATGGGAAAAATCTAACTCAAGCCTCCTCAAGTGTAGAAGGGGGCAGTCATGGACCCCCTCCATCTTTAAGTAACCCTTCATCCAAAAATGTGTATATGATGAAAGGTGATTCCTTTGTGACAACTAGAGCACATGATTACATAAAATCAAGCACCTATGAGAAGGGAAAAGAAGCCGAAATCCCATCTCTTCCTCTCCAAATTGAGAATACATTGGGAGAGACAATGACCCACATCCAAAAAGGTGTGTTCAAGAAATCTTCTTACAACCCCAATGCAAGGGCCACCCAGAACTACTCTGTGGTGGAGGATTTATCACAAACCCCTTGTGCGATGTCTTCTCTAGAGGTCCTTCAGAGCTACCCTTTCCAGAGAAAGGATTTGTTAGCTGCCCTAGGATCTGCAGAGACTTGTAATCTAGGAATGATCATGCTTGATATGACCGACATAAAACCTTGTCTTCCTTACCATGTATCATTTCAGATAGTAGTGTCTTACACCATGAAAAATTTTACCCGGAACATTTTCTACACAGTGGTGGATGAGGGTGCCTCAACATGCGTGATGTCTTTGGCGTGTTGGAAGGCCATTGGCCAACCTGTATTGTCTCCATCACCGACTCTTGTTACATGTTTTGATGGTCATTATTTTTGACCACATGGAATCATTACCTCTTTCCCCATGCAGTTGGGGGGAAAAATTGTGTGTCTCGAAGTCGAAGTGGTCGATGCATCTCTCGACTACAATATTTTGTTAGGAAGCAGTTGGACCTATGCTATGCAAGCAGTGGTTGCGACATTTTTCTGGGTCTTGTTGTTTCCACACGAGGGCTGGATCGTAACTATTGATCAATTATCCTTCTCTCGTCCTAACCCTTCATCGAGAGTCTCCACGGTCCTGATGATTGATAACCCTCAGCCTAGAATCATCAACGTAGGGGTTGGTTTGTGCCCACCTTTAATGGGTACTTTCGATTACCTGCCTCCAACTTCCAATGTCCATTACACGACGATTGTCCCAAACCAACCTCGTGCTAAAATTTTTCAAGTCTTTTCATTTCACACGACGTAGTTTCATGACCCATGGACTCTTCCTTCCCCATAATCTATGATGGAAGAGATAGAGCACCATGGCATGGCCATGCCTTTGTTCGTGACAGAAGTTGCATACTCGATCATTCAAATAACTTCTGTTGACTCCGGTCAGACTCCCACACAGGAGTTAGATTCGGTGCTCTAGCCAATTTGGGCTCAAGGTTCACTTGCAAATACAAATTCTTTAGACTTTGTCCTGCTTTTAGACGAGGTGATTATTGAAGCAATGACTAGTCTGAACAGACCCTGGGATGATATTCATCATAGATCTTAGTTCCTCTCAGAGTTAAGATGAATTGAAGCAGGAGAATTCATTCTGACTATGACTGGAGATAAAGCTTGTCCTAATCGTTTGACAATGCATGTTGTTTACGCTTAAGGAAATATGGAAACAATAGATGAAATGATACCTATTAACATCTCTAGAACCCCTGGTGTTGCGGAGAATATCTTCATTGGATCGGATTGCTCCTCCGAAGAGATGAAAATCTACATAGATTTATTTAAATAATTCTGCGACGTTTTTGCCTGGTCTTATGAGAAAATACCATGCATAGATCCAAGAATTGTCGAACATGAAATCATGACTTATACTGACATCAAGTCGGTCCAGTAGAAACTTCATCCGGCCAATCCTAGGAAAGAAGAAACTATCAAGGCTAAAGTAGAAAAATTACTAAAACCTGGTTTCATCTACCCCGTCCAATTGACTCAATGGGTGTCGAATCCCGTGCCAGTCAACAAAATATAGGGTACGATTCGCGTATGTATAGACTTCCGTGATCTGAACAAAGCCTGTCCAAAAGATAATTTCCCACACCATTTATCGACCAGATAATCGATGAATGCACTGGCTGCGAGGATGTTTTGTTCATGGATGATTTTTCAAAATAAAATCAGATACAGATCAAGCCTGAAGACCAACACAAAACTTTTTTCATCTACCCGTGGGGTACGTTCTCTTATCGGAAGATGCCTTTTGGTATGAAAAATGTTGGAGCTACATTTCAGTGGGCCATGTCTTTTACTTTCCACGACCTCAAACACATAGTTGCAGCTTATCTTGATGATTTAGCATCATGATATCGCAATATAGTTGATCATCCGACACACCTCCGACTTATCCTTCAATGGTGTCGCTACTACTGAATCCGCTTGAATCCAAACAAGTGCAGTTTTTGTGTCACATCGGGTCATCTTCTAGGATTCATAGTTTCAACAACATGGATCATGGTTGATCCTCTAAAGGTTGAGGCAATAGTGCAATTGCCTCCCTCGTGCACCATACCTCAACTTCAAAGTCTACAAGGAAAAGTGAACTTTTTATGGCGTTTCATCACAAACTATATCGATATCACCAAGGGTTTCATGCGCTTATTGAATAAGGACTTTCCTTTCCATTGGGATGAAGCCGCTCAACGTTCTTTTACCACATTGAAAAGTGCCCTCACCTCTTCCCCTCTACTTCGGCCACTCGATTATAATCAAGATTTATTATTATACTTGGCCGCAACAGAGTCGACCATCGGTATGGTCTTATTTCAAGAGGATAATTTTCTCTCAGAATACCTAATTTATTACCTGAGTCGAGGCCTGGTTGGACTAGAACTTAATTATTCCCACATTGAAAAACTTGTGTTGGTAGCAGTCCATACCGTCCAGTGGTTCCATCATTACATTTTGTTTCACAAGACCACCATCATTTCCGTCATTAATCCTTTTCAATACATATTAACATGACAATTCATCGACGGAAAAATCAGTAGATGGATAGTTATCCTCTAGGAATTCGACTTGGAATTCATTTCGGCGAAATCCAAAAAGTCACTAGTCTTTGCAGATCTCATATCGAAACTTCTGGTGGAATTGGGTGAGGTTATACCCGACGAGTCACCTATCAAAGGAGACATGTTTTTGATCGTGTCTTCTGACCCTTGGTATGGAGATGTACTTGTTTATCTCCAGAATTTGAAGTGCCCCACCTCTTCTTCTCATGATGAGCATCACCGTATATGCCATTAGGCTAAGAACTATATCATTCTCAAGGACACTTTGTATCGTCGAGGTGTAGACTGCATTCTTCGATGATGTCTCACCCATGAAGAAGTAGAAATCATACTTAATGATTACCATACCAGATCATGTGGTGGTCATTTATCTGGGTTGGAAAAAGCCGAAAAAATTCTACGAGCCAGTTGCTTTTGGCCGACATTAATCAAAGATTATGTTGAATCGATCAAGAATTGCCACTCATGTAATATCTTCTCTCAGAAGATGAGGGCACACCCTACTCCGATGTTTCCCGTTATTACCATTGGTCCCTTCACTAAATGGGGGATTGATTACACTACATGCAATCCCCCTTCAATGAGGGGGAACCTCTATATCATCGTAGCAGTCAACTACTTCACCAAGTGGGTCGAAGCTATGCCAACATTCAAAGATGGCAGGGAGACAAAAGATCTCTTTTTATTCAACCAGATAGTAGCAAGGTTTGGCGTCCCAAGAGAGATTGTCACTGACCATGACAATCAATTTTAGAACAAAATGATGACTGAGTTAACATCAAAGATTGGGTTACGGAAAGAACATTCATCACCTTACTACCCCCAAGTGAATGGTCAAGTAGAAGCTGTAAATAAATATTTGAAGACCATTCTACAACGAATGATCAATTATGCCGAATCAAACTGGCATTTGATGCTATACTATGCATTATGGGCTTATTGAACGTCTATTAAGACTACAACTGGTTTATCACATTTTCAACTCGTTTACAGGCTGGAAGTAGTCTTGCCCATACAGTGCCAAATCCCATCGTTAAAATTGGCAGTATAATTATTGTCAGATACTTCACCACTTGAAGATAATTTACTCTACCTCGAACAACTCAATGAACATTGTCATGATGCAGCCTTATCTAACGAGGTTCATAAACAAAAAGTCAAGTGTCAGTATGATCAGTCCATTCATCCTCGAATTTTCTCTGAAGGCGACCTTGTCCTGGTCTATGACCAAGATAAGGATCCCCTGGGGGCAGGCAAATTCAAACCCATGTGATTCAGACCTTTCATTGTAAAAGAAGTACTACAAAAGGGCACTTATCGTCTGGTGGAATTTGAGGGAAATGTTTTGGCGAAGCCTAGAAATGGGATCTACCTCAAGAAGTATTACTCATAGGTGGGTCGCCTTGAGTGACTTTTTGTAACATATGTATAGTTTTTGTTAGTTTCACCTTTTAGTTTTATGGACATAACATTTTAATGTTGTCATTTTCATTGTGGAAGATGTCAAGTGAATCAGAGGTGTTCGTAGGGTTTGCAGATGGTGCTAGTTGGCACACTCGGGGGCTTTTCTCTGTAGCTTGGGTTATGTTTACATCTCAAGGCCAGTTTATATCTTCAGGAGGTATTTGTTTAGGTGATACGACAAACAATGTCATCGAATATAGTGAATTTATTGAATTTCTTCGTGACTCTTTGTCATTTGGTATCTCTCACCTTCGGGTCTATTTAGATGCTCAACTAGTTGTGTCTCAGTTAAATGGAGTCTACCGCATTCATGATCCCACTCTACACCGACAATTCCTTAGGGTACGTCTCTTAGAATGAAGCTTTGATTATATTACATATTTTCATGTTCCTAGGAGATTAAATCAAGTTACAGAGACTCTAGCTAATCATATTTTAGATTGTCATCTTGCCCACATATAAAAAAAAGAGACACATGCATACACATGTAAATACATTTGTAACATAATCCATAAAGCATAAAAAGACAAAAAGAGTCATATATATATACACGTCAGAAAATGTATCAGAGTACAGTGTGGGCACAAATGCCTCCGAACTATATATAGTAGGAGTCATAGGGCTTATGCCCTCAAAATGTACAAATGTGCTCACGGCACATAAACAACCCAACCTAGCTAAGGGAGGGACCTGTTGGCCCGACCGCAGTGAACAACGAATTTTTCCAAATGCCAAAAACGTTGGACCCAAGTCCGTGGCACCCCAACTACGTGAGGCTGCATAGAGGGTCCGTTGCACCCCAACTACGTGAGGCTGCATAGAGGGTGGAAGATCCTCAATATCTTCCATAGGCACAACACGAGTAATAGCAATAAGGTTCCACTCTACCCACCTCAACACTCTCTCGGCCTCCCCAGGTTGAGGCCCCTCTGCTACTCCTGCTGGTCCGACAGCTATGGCTGCTCTGGCCTCTGGACGAGGACATCGTCTGGTCCTCACAAAATCAGTTGGATGCACTAGTCCCACGTCTACACATAACAAACAGACCATTGTTAGATACTCTGATACACTCAAAAAAGGATATAGATAAAAGATAATTAAAAAAATAAAAAACTATGAAAATAAAAAAAACTTACCCATCTCTCCTCGCACTTGTCCGAGAGGAAAAATCATGTCTGGGTCTTTGGAAAAGTCAATACTAGTGTATGGATAGTATTCTATCACTGGAATATGGCGATACAACCAGCCGGAAAACTTATCATCAAAGGCCTCCATGGTCCTTCCACCACCCTGTCGTGGCATCAATGCCTCCCATCTACTCACAGCTGGGAATTTGGCTGCATGCCCTCGTACTATTTCTTGAGGGATAATACTAGGCACCCTCTCAAATAAGAATGCACAAAGTATAGTTCCAAACCCGAAGTTTCGATGCCTCCACATGTGGCACTCAGTCAACTGCCTTTTCATGCAGTCAAGTAA
>CBVK0100131544.1:0-10531 GCA_900067695.1 Picea abies | reverse complement strand
AGAATGGTGGCAGCTTATCTCTGAGAAGAGATGTGACGGCTACTCACATTTGCAAGAAGATAATTACAATGAGGCTTTGAAGGCCTTTTTACAATAAACAGGAATGCCAAAAGTCTTAGACATCCAAAAACCTAACCCTAGGAGATGAAGCGCCAAAAGTCATGTGGGCCATATTTGGGTAAGTTAGTACATCAACTTCCCGAGGTCGTAACTTTTGCATACGATCTTCGTTTTAGGCGTATGATAGCTCGTTGGAAAGGTATTATCGAGGAGATTCATTTTGGGGGCTCAATCATTCCTTTTTCCATCATTGAGAACCTTGATCTCAAAAAAACCTTCATTTATGCCCTCAAAATGGACCCAGAAGTTAAAACCTGCTAAAAATAGTAAATTGCCAAAATTGTTAGAAAGTTGTTTTGAGCCAGTTGGAAAAGGTGGGTGGCCATCAATATCCACCTGGATTAGGGAAATAAAATCAGGTATGAAAAGTTCTTGAAAAATGGGCACTTCCTTACTTTCAATGACCAATGCATGGACCCTCTGTCCTCCGATGTAGACAAATCTTTCCCCAAGCCTTAGGACTTTCTTTCTTAGTGAATTTGGTAGCCATTGATGGCCATTTTGACACCATGTATCCATCTAGTTTGCAAAAAATAGGACCAACAATAAAATATGCCATTGGAATGGCACAAATCCCAAGGAAAATGATGAGGTGGCTCCAATTTTGTCATCCTCTCTTAAATACTTTTGCCAAAATTTATTTCTCAAATGTTTTTTTTACTTTAAATAAGGTATTGTACATATATTTTTGAAATCAAATATGATTTGATTTTCCTTTTTGAAAAGGACAAAGAACTTTTAGGGTTGGTCCACTTGTCACTTTTCCAAAAGTGACAACTATCTTGTAACCTAACCCTAGCCTCCTATTCTCTTATAAATAAGAGGAAGAATTTTGTAACAAAGGGGACTTGTTGAATATATCACCTAAGCTCTACTAGTTTTTCTCTAGAGTTCTTAGTGGTTGTACTTGATTGTTCTCTTTCAGTGGTTGGGATTTGTATGCTTGCTAGTTCAAGGTTGAGGGGTGGTAGTAGATACTATTTATGTTAGCTATCTCAGGAGGGATTGATTAACTAGGTATTTCTTGTTATTTCGTTGGGTTTAACTTGCTTTCTTTTACTTACTAACAACTCTTGTATGTCTTGTTTAAAGTAAATGTTTGTGCAAATTTCAGAAAGGAGATAGCCATAATAGCCATAGTTAGTGGTCAAGAGTTCTAGGGGCCCCTTAGGACAATTCTTAAGCTCTCTTTTATTTTTTGGTTATAGTTGTTCATTTCTCCTTCTTTCATTCTTCTTTTCTAGCTTCAATTTTTTGCCTTTGTTATTGTTGTCCTAAAAAGGAAAAATGACCATTTTGGTCAGTTCACCCTTCTGGGAAAACCTTCTTAATTGGTTGTTTTATACTTGTAATTTTCAATTTTCTACTCTCTTTCATTTTATTTCTGTTATTAAATGCATTAAAAATGTCATTGCTAACCTATTAGGAAGTAACTAGTTTCCCATTCTACTTCACCTAAGTGGTAGGGAACCAATTGAAGACTTGTTTGAGGCAAAGGAGCTAATATAGCATCAAGCAAAAAACAATGAACAATAGTCTAAAATCCTTCCCCCACACTCCTATTTTCATTTTGCTTGAGTTTACTTGGTTTTATAATTATTTCACACACTTCATTGTGTTGTGCCCCACAACAACCCACTAAAATTCTCTTCCCTAGAGGATTTCAGTGTGTACCCCCTATCAAAATTTTAGCAAGGAGTTTTATTACTACTAACTTGATTTGCTGCTAAAACAAGAAACTACCATTCTGTTTATGCAGTCCCAAGCCTAACCAATGAACACCTATGATAATTAGAGATTTTGTGAGTTCTTGCTCTACATTTGTTAGCCCTTTGTCTCAATGAATGAACTCCAAGTCCTGTAAGTCTTAACTCATATGACCATATCCAAGGGCTATCAGATCACTCTTCATCAGAACATTACTCCTTGAAGTGAAATACAATGCAACGCCAAATCCATCTCTAATGGCTCATCTCGATAGGCTATAGGATCTCCATTCTATCAGAGTCTTTTTCGTCGGAAAGGTTCACACCTTGTGCACATTATCAACTCTGATGAAGCCTCTCCCATGGACTTGTCCCAATGCATATAACTCCACTGGGTCATAAAGCACTTACCCTATGTCTTCGTGTCAAGTTATTACTATCCCAAAGAATTGGTCTATGTGGTAAAATTTAGACGTGTGGAGTGGGTCCCTCACATAACCACTAACGTTACGTGGCAGATGACAATTTGTTGATTAATCTAGTTTTATCCAAGTGTTTTAACCTCTTCGTGAGTAAGGATTTTTCATACAAGAACGATCTTCGAGGCACATATATTCTCTCAGGATACTTTCCCATTGGAACAAGAACTCATTGTGATCCATACTCCTCTCCAATGGGGCCTCTCCGATAGCACTATCGAGGAACCTTTCGTCAGAGTAATATTTTTATCATATTATTCTCTTGGATGGTTCACTCCGATAAGGTTAATTTAAAGTGTTGAAGTGTTGAACTTGATAGACATTTTATGCACGCTAAGTAACACATGAATAGCACACACAAATGGATAACTTTTTCCTAGCATGATTCCCAATACAGAAACAAATTTTCCTTGGGAATCTCCATTCGAGGGAATGAAGGAAATGAAGGTCTTGAAACATCCCGATAGAACATCCCGATGACTCCTTCTGATAGCACTATTGGAGAACTTTCTCAAGCCAAATATCCCAATCACCATGCACCTGATACACTAGTATGGAGAAGATTTGTCCTTTCGAGAGCATTTATGATGACGCAGTTCTCCACCTAGAGACAAATTGTCATCCACTTAACATTAATTACAAAAGATTGGGGGTAAATCATGAATACATAAAACTTTTTTAACCTTAACTAACACCTTATTCATTTTTTACAAGTTTGTAAAAATTGTGTTGTGCACACTGTAGCTTCGAGCTCATCTCAAAATTATATGGAATTCCATAACGACAAGTATGTATATGAATTAATTTTAATTACTTATACTGTTATATTAACTAGCAAACTTATGTGGGATTCGTATGTTGTAGAGAATCGAAGCAACATCATGTTGTGATCATAGACCAAGAGAGGGAAAAACCTCGTGGTGAATGTACCAGCACCCATCGTGAGCTCAGATGATATATTGGCAACAAAAACCAATTTCTTCAATGGGATGTATCACTATCCATGCTATGATGAAATCTACAAGATTTTCAATACTAGAGACTTCCCTCCTAAGGATGAAGACTTGGAAGCATATCAAAATATCAAGAAAAGTTGTATTCATCTCATAGCATATCATCTGATGCTATTCCCTTATAATGATGCAGTGAGATGACGCCTTACACACCTTGACAAAGATATTTCCACAATAATCAGTGAATCAAAAATTCCAATAACATCTTTAAAGCCCAAGGACATAAGACTTTGATATCACCTCCTAGAACCTACAATTTCTTTGAATGAGTTGTTATTAAATAAGTTTGGAGAAGATAACGAGGACTTTGAAGAATTGATGGAGGACTAGTGGTATGATGAGCATAGATGAGTCAAGAAAGGGGAATGATTGATTCTTGCACAAAACCTTAAGAAACCCAACATGATATTGAGTACTATGATATGTTGATTGTATGATGGAGAAACAAGTACTCACTTTCATATGGACTGGTTTCTGATGGCACACATAGTGGTGAAGACTGGGAAAGTATTCAACAAGGCCAATATACTGGCATTCAACATTTTCCAGAAAGTCAGGGAAGCCCCAGGTATGGAAAAGCCTAGCTTCTTCATGTCTTTATACCTCATAGATGCAATATGATCTACTATGCATTTTCCTTCTTTTGGATGGAACTGAGACCCTAGCCAACCACCTGTGCATGTCTATTGTTCAAAATTATGGGATATTAATGATCTAGGTGGATATTGGTGGCCACCCACCTATTCCAACTGGCTCCTCGTGTCCATTTTTGTTCAACACGTTCTTTTGTATTGCTTTGTAATTGTGAGTTCTACACTTCTGGGGATGTTTGAAGCCCCACACATCCTTTAGGTGGATACGGGTGGCCCCTCACCTAATCCAACTGGCTTATTTTGTATGTTTTCATGTCAACACATCTTGTTGTACTTCCAGGGTTGTTTTTTTGGCTCGCCACAGTCAAATTGTAAACGGAGTCAGAGCTTGACAATGAAATGTGTAGCTCTCTGAAAGACCTTTCCAACGGGCTATCACGCGCCTAAAACGGAGGCCGTATGCTAAAGTTACGACCCTTGCAAGTTGAGGTACCAAATTACACCAACTTACCCATAGGCTCTGTTATCACTCCAAGAGTCACTCCCTGACTGTAAAGGGAACGAGATTGGTAACATAAAGCTATTTGGTTGGATGAAAGAATTTGTGAGGTGGATCAATATATGAACTATTAATTCTCACTTAGCCAAGACTATGATGAACACATTCCAACAAACAAAGTCCTCTCTAAATAGATCAGATGAATTAAAAATGACATGGAATAGAGAACACTATTGTATCAATAGACTCATATACAATAAAAGTATATACAAATGGTCAATTATAACACTAAATTATATGTGGTATCTAAATCCACTAATGACATGAAAGAATGACATCTCTTAATCATCAAATGAATTATAGACACTATGAACTTTGCAATTCATCCACATATACAGAAAAAATAAAATGGAAAGTAATGGAAATCTGATAAAAAAATATCAGAGAGAAAATTCTGCATTCAGATATATACTCAAAAAATGTCTTAGTACATAGTTTGTTTATAATTCACAAGAGTCGAACTACAGTCATGATGACTGCTCCCCCCTCCACCTGAATCATTACAATCATATATATATATCAAGAACATATCCTAACTCCTTTCAGAGTTTTAAGGATCTAAACTAATTCAAAACTGCCAGGTTTACAACAAAAAATGACCTGTCCCTACTTTAATCCCAAAAAATTCTCCACCTAAGTCAAAATTTGACTTTTGACCAAATATGAAGCAATCGGGCGTCTACAGGAAGTTTGCAACATACTCTATAAAATTGTTGTTTAGTTCTACCAACTCTTTATACAGTCTGTTGTTTATATTTTCTTCAATTCTACAATACTTTAGAAATCTTAAGAAAATACTGAAAATAGTTCAAGACCAAAATTAATCTTAAGAAAAGACTGAAAATAGTTCAAGACCAAAATTTTGATGTGTAGCTCTTCTTTCTAAAGAAAATATCATCATGGTATATTTTCATTCAACTCTGGAAACATCTTCACAAGCCCACTTTGCATAATTTACTGTATTTCTAAGAAGCATTGCAATAATCATTGGTCCAATTCTGCCTGGTACTGGAGTGATCCACCCAACAACTTCTTTGCCTTCCTCAAAAGAAACCTCTCTCACTAATCTGTAGCCTGATTTTCTGCTTAAATTATCAACTGCATTTTTTCACATATGCAAGCATCCCTTGCTGTACAAAGTCCCTACATTCTGTCTCTTATTGACTGAGATCAGCTACAGACAAACACTTTGTATAATATATGTTAAGTATAAAGCAAAAAGATTGAAATAGAAACGCTATGAAGTTGCATAAGCTTCATTGATATCACATGCATTTCTTTTAATGAAATTCCCAATAGCGTACCTTGCATGATTAAAATTGTTTTGAAACTTTGGTCTCCTTCACGTCTGGGAGCATATTTGTAGAAGACTGGAGATCATAATTAATAGGAGCTAAACCTTGGTATGGAGGATTCACTACGGAGGCATTTTGGGTGTAATATATCTGTGGACGACTTGCCTCACAACCCATGTTATGAGGAACCTGTATATGTTGGTAACCATATTGTTGATCAGAATACATTGACAGAGATGGATTTAGCCTGCTGGGGAGGTCTATAAATCATCCTTACATCACCCTGGCCTGGTCACAGGGCTCTATATCTTGGAACTGTTAGACCCATATTAGGTTGTATAGGAATTTGTTGATCTCTGAATGGAGTTGCTGCCATATTCACGACCTTTCGAACTGAGTCATATCCGAGCTGTTTCTGTATTGGAGGCGTTGTATTAGTAACTTCTTCACTTCGAAAGAGATCTGCAGCACGCTCAAAATACTCTATAGCCAATTCGCTTCACCGCAACAACTATGCCTATCATTTTGCATATCTGGTGAAGCAAAAATCTTTGACCAACAACTGTGCACTTCACAAAATCCATGTCATTAATGGTAAAAATGTCACTGGTCTCGAATGACAGAATATATCGATTTACAACTGGATCTTCTGCTTTCATGCGCATCGTTAAATTGTGGAAATTATAAGTCCCAACAAACTGCTTCAGAATGTTGTTGAAGCGACCCCTTTCCTTCTCTCCATAATGGAAGCTGTTCTTCACAGGTGCGCCATCGCTCTGCGGAGCCAAATTATTATTAAGTCCAGATCCTTCTAGTGGATAAGTTTTGTTCCAAGTTCGAATCAGAAACCAATGTTATTCTCTGCGATCAGTTCAATCCTTCATTTGGGTTCTTCTAGAAAATGGCATTGGCAGTTTCAGGAGCTGGCCCTAGTGAAATGTTCTCAAGTTCAGACACTCTTTGGGGAAGAGCTTGTTCAAAATTCAAGCCAGAAACCAATGTTGTTCTCTCCACATTTGGGCTCCTGTATATGTCGTCTTTAATTCCACGACGTCCAGAACGCTTATCTCCTTCAAAATAAAAACTTTGTGTCTGTCTTCAGTATTGATGCGGAGGATTTTTTGTTTTATAGCTCAGAAACCGCTTGGCTTGGCGATTGACAGGAGCAAATATCGACCTTCTTGCCCTCTGAAAACCCTACCAAAACATATTGTTGTAGATTTGCTGAGATTTTGATGTTGATATTTCATATTTGGCGCATGTCTGTACATGGAGCAATTTCTGACCGCTACGTGCACCTTAACATGATGATCATCAAAGCCCTGTGATGTTGAGCTTGCACTCTACAAGCTTTACACTTGTTCAAACAGAGAAATGATATGGCATCCAATCCTTTCGCACGCCATATGAGTAGGGTCTGTTTCAAATGTGCGTTATTTTTTAAGTTTAATTATGAGAAGGATCCCACATGCATCGGGAATGTAAAGCTAGCGGCATGCATATGCGCGGATGCCCTATATTTCTTCCAATGAGATATGTGGTTGATGTTCGGCTTGGCGCTGGGCTTGTGTGGATTGGGAATTTAACATGTACGTTACTTTTATATATGGTATGGCTTAGAATTAGTGGTTAACCCTTGTACGCACACACCATCTTTTTTCGGTGAAAGGCAAATAAGCCGAAAAAAGGCAAATAAAAACCACCATCTTTTTTCGGTAAAAAAGGCAAATTATTTTATTTTATTTTATTTTTTATTTTTTTTGGGGTAAAAAGACAAATGAAATAAAAAAAAAAAATTTCATTTTGAATGAAAAAGTTATTTTTGGTTATGCAGGTTAAAAGGCTAAAAGCCTATGACATAAGGAAAATGAGCAAAGAGATTTGAAATGAAAAAGTTATTTTTGGTTATGCAGGTTAAAAGGAGCGCTCACCAGACTCGATGAAGGATTAAAAGCCTATGATATAAGGAAAATGAGCAAAGAGATTTGACCATTTTAGTACAAATTTGATAAAAGCGTTGAAAATTTTAAGGGGACATTTTGAGTGCTAACATTTGGCTCCAACTGGGATGGAGAACTCCCTGCGAAGCTTCAAGAATCTAGCAGTTCCAGTGGCCTTTCCATTGGGATATGGAGTCAACAGTTAATCATTCTCTGCAAACTTTCAAAACCTACCACTTATCCAAGTAATCTAACTGATATATCTGTTGCAAACTGAAGGAAAGTAACTGCTCGGAAAGCGAGCTTATTTCCTATGCTACCCTACTTTTAACCAGTTCTGCAACTTGGTCAAGTAAATGCAGATTTCCATAACAACCATTCAAGTAGTTTCAAAATTGAAATGATCTTGTCCATACCACTGATCAATAAATAATGTCTGAAATATAACAACAGTAATAAAAATTCCTTTAGGAAACAAAACTCACCCGGAAGTGCTGGTGAGTTAATGTAATATGAAATTTTCAGGTGATTTGAAACATCAGACTCCAACAAGGCTGCAAATGGATCTTTGAAACTGAAATCAGAAGAACACTGATCCATAAATGCCTCATCTGTGAATGTCTCTTCACTTGAAAACTGATAACTTTCTAGTTCCCTTGTGATCAGATCTTGATCATCAGTAGCAACAACTCTCTCTTCAGAATAATGATCACAAGATGATGATAAAAAAAGGTTTAAATCATATTGATTGTGATCATCTAGAAACATGTAATTGTCTATGCAATCATCAACTATCTCATGCTCAAAATGGTTTGAAAACTGATCATGAAATTGCCATGCATACCTGTCCAAGAAACATCTGCAAACACTAAAGAATCTGATTCCCAATCTGAAATATACTTACATCCTTGTTGTTGTTCCAAATCTGCTTCATACTCATTGCCTTCTTGCTCAAAATCTGAAACATATTGACAGTTCCCTTGCTCATATGCATGCAGATTTTCAAAGCAAACCTGCTTTTGAATCCTCCTAGAATCACGGATGTTCTTCTCAATTTCTTGGGCATCTTCAAATAAGCATGCTAAGGATGAAGACTTCCTTTCTCTCAATATAAGGACAAGGTTTGGATACTGAGCCATAACATAGAACACCATGGCAGTAGTCTCTGTAGGTTGGATCTCCAAAGGCATGTCATGATAAATGTTATAGAACCTTCTATTGAAGACAGACAAGACTTCGTCTTCGCCTCTCCTCAAAGCATACAAATCAACGAGGTACAAATCAAGAGACTTGTTCTCACCCCAATGCTTTGAAAAATCATTTGACAACTCGATCCAAGAACCAATGGAATCAGCTCTCAAATCCTTAAACCATACTGCAACATCTCTAAACAAAGTTTTGGAGAACAACCTCATAGTAACATCATCATGAATAATCTTGAATTGATCAACAAAATTTTCAAAGGCCCCCAAATGTCTCTCAACTGTGACATGATCCTCTCCAGAAAAATGAGGAAGATACTCAAGGCAATCAAGAGGATAAGGATGAAGGAGGTATGGCAGCCTTAAAGGTTTGAACATCGTTATTTTGATTCTAGTTTGAAAAGTAGTGGGATGATCATGAGGACTAACAAGCTGATAGGAAGGCTCAATAGTCACTGAAGATAATGAGATCTGAGAAAGTTTTGAATCGGTTTTAATCTCCTCAAGGCCACAAGGATGATCATATTTAGGAGGGATTTGAATGCAAAGCTCATCTTTATGAATAGGTTGAGGTAAAGATATAGGATCAACATCAACAACATAAGGAGACTGATAATTTTCCTCTTGCAAGGATGGATATATAAAAGTAGGTTGATGATCATTGGAATAAACAAAACACAAGATGATCCTCTTAATACGTGAAGGGAAAAGAAAAAATGAATTGATAAAGATCAACAAAAGTTCATGAAGAAAGATCATGAACTGATACCTGGATTTTCCTTTATGCCCTTTCATCTTTCTATCAATAGGATCCTCCTCAGTGGAGTCTTTGATTGTGGAGTCGCTAGGCAGATTATTACAGTTGATTTCTGTGTCCTTCTCTTGTCTGCCATCAAAAGTCGGACCTGTGTCGTTCTCCCAGGGAAACTAGCTTCACTTCCGTTCCCCAACAACAATGCCAATTTGTTATTACTCCAAGAGTCACTCCCTAACTGTAAAGGAAACGAGCTTGGTAACATAAATCTATTTGGTTGGATGAAAGAATTTGTGGGGTGGATCAATATATGAACTATTAAGTGAACTATTAAGCCTCACTTAGCCAAGACTATGATCAACACATTCCAACAAATAAAGTCCTCTATGAACATATCAGATGAATTAAAATTGACATGGAATAGAGAACACCACTGTATCAATAGACTCAGATACACTAAAAATATATACAAATGGTCAATTACAATAGTAAATTATATGTGGGATCTAAATCCACTAACACAATGAAAGAATGACATCTCTTAATCATCAAATGAACTAGAGACACTATGAACTTTGCAATTCATCCACATATACAAAAAAGAATGGAAAGTAATGGAAGTCTGATAAAAAAAATCTCAGAGAGGAAATTCTGCATTCAAATATATACTCAACAAATGTCTTAGTACACAGTTTGCTTATAATTCACAAGATTCGAACTACCGTCATGATGACTGCTCCCCCCCTCTCCACCTGAATCATTACAATCAGATATATATAAAAAACATATCCTAACTTCTTTCAGAGTTTTAAGGATCTAAATTAATTCAAAACTGCCAGGTTTACAACAGAAAATGACCTGTCCCTACTT